>VZTY01014001.1:124165-141803 GCA_013400935.1 Turnix velox | reverse complement strand
ATGTTAGAGCAAAATTGGGAAAAAATGTATAGCATATTTAAATGAATTACATCCTTGCAGCATTTAATTTTCCTATTACTGTTTTGTTTCCTTTTTATGTGATTTCCTTTTCCTTACCTTACTGAAATGTTGCAGAAGGTGCTTATAAATGGCTGTATGGTCTGCTCATGTGGATATACTTGCTAAACTCATGCCATAAACAGAGGGGATGTACAAAACCTTGTCCTGTTCTCTTCTTCCTCATTGAAGGGCATTCTTTTTTACACTGTGCTCTCAAATGCTTTGTCTCATTCAAAAGAATCACCTTGAGAGTATATGAGATACCTAGTGATAACAAAAGGAAGGAGAATATCTGAGCATTCCATAGTGCAAATCCTATTCTTTAATTTGAAATAGATTCCTCAAGGTCTTTGGGAAATGATCTCGGATGTCACTGAGATCAAGCCAAGTCTTGAAGGGGTACTTCATCTGGCCAAATCCAGGGCAATTAAATACTTCTGGGTATTTTTTGCGATACCTTTTTGCTTTTTCATATAGAGTAAATGAAGTTAAGCATTATTCTGTAAGTTAACTGTAATCAATAATATAGAATTTCTGAAAAATAATTTATAAAATAAATAATTGAAATATTGTAGTAATTAAATACAATTACTCAATAAATGTGCTCAGTAATTCAGTCCATGGGGTACACTTTGAAGTATAATTCAACAGAGCATTACCACTGGTGTATAGATATTTGCTGGAGGGACTGAGAACAAAGTTTTGAGTTACTTTTTCTAACCATGTTAACTGTCCTCCATAGACAGCAAGTGTACATAATAATTTACACAATATTACAATAAACTTTAATTATTGCAGGAATTTTTCTCAATCTGTTAGAGACAGTATTGCATACTCTAAAGAATTATTGTTGACTTTATTAATTGACTTAATTAAGCTTGCTCATTTTAACCTTCAGAGGTAAAATAAATCTTAGTTGTGATGCAACAGTTACATTTACTTAGTGTCATTAGGAAGTGACAAAATTGCTAACAGTCACACATTTTATTTGAGAGGGCTATTAGCTGGAGGAAAAAGATTAATACATAATTTTTTGCAATAAGAATATTTTTATATAAAATTGATCTTGCCAAATAAATTCTGTAGAAAGTGCAAATTGAAAGAATAAATTGTCTTATGTTCTACAGGGAGATGGTGTTTCATGGAAGACTTTTTCTCCTGAAATCCTGAACCATGGTATTATTCCTTATTTCAAGGGAGAATATTCTCTGAAGGCTGTATCTTATGTGAGCCTGCACTTGAACAGGTTAATTAAAGTCTGTGTTCTGTCTCCTTTCACATGTTCTTTTTTGTTGACATTGAATTTTGGGATAAAAGCAGATTATATCTTGAAAAAAAGTCCTGACACCTTTATTTATTGTTTAATTAGTTAATTATTGTTTAATTATGCCTCTTAGTAAATGCATAATAACCTATTTAAATTAAATTTTATTTAGTGATTCCTATCTAAAATCTTACCTTAGATACTGTTTTGAGAACCAAAGAGAGACTGAATTTGAACATTATTTCAACAGTGCCTGTTGAGAAGTTGGGTTTTTTAACCTGCAGAAAGTTAGATAGCGATTATCTAAATAGCTGCAGGACAGACATCAGCACTGTGCTTCGCACTTATCTCGTCTTAGCTGTAACTGAAAGCATACTCATGGCTTCCCAGTGTTTTGCAACTTTATTTGGAGTTAATACTTTAAAGATGTTGGCAGCCGTGGTTGTAATGACTTCTAATTAAAAAATGGCCGTGTAGTTCAGTACGGTATCACATGCTTGATAAGTAGTTTTGCCTCTTATCCTATGGGTTTACATACTGCTGTCTCAAGTGTACTTAAACAGAATTGTTTCACCTTCGATTTAAAAACATTACCGTAGGATTGAATAACATTGTCATTAGTATTGAATAACTCTCTCAACCTGTATTTACAGGAGATGTGGTCCAGTCCTCTTATCATCTTAGTAGCCCTTTTCTGGATCTGCTTCAGCACGTCCATGTCTTTCTTGTGTTGGAGGGCCCAGAGCTGGACCCAGTATTCTGGGTGAGATCTCACCAGAGGGAAGTATAGGGCTAAAGTCATCTCCCTCAGCCTGCTGGCCACGCTTCTTTGGATGCAGCTGACTTTTTGCTGCATGGGTGTGTGGACAATCAGGAATAATAATCTCTGATCCCAGATTTAGAGCAGTCACTGCAATGATACTGCGGTGTGTTGTTTTTATACTGTTTTTATCTATCACTGTCAAAGTGCCTGACAAAGGAATTCGCTCTTATTGTCATCTTGCAGATAAGGAAGCTGAGCCATGGGGAGGGGAAGTGACATGCCCGAAGATACTAAACAGACCAGTTTGAGTGAAACATTCTGAAAACAGGTTTCCTATGCATAGATGGAAAGCTTTATTTCTAAGGATACGGCACCTTCCCTTTGATTAGGGAGGTAGAAAATTACAGGACCTAAAATCCCAAAACCATAAAACTATGAAGGATTTCTAAACTGTTCCAGAGATTAACTTGTTCTGGTACAGTGTTAAAAATCTCTTTCAATGACATAGTCTTTAGACCAGCTACATTGCTTGTCTCCTGGTTGACTGCAGAATGTTAATTTTCCAGCCTGTAGTCCTTTCAGATGCTTACTAGTGCTCTGGTGTTTTTCATTCTCAGATAAATGCTTGTTTGGTGTGCTTCTGTTTCTGAGCAACCTATAATCTATTACTGGATCCTATGCAGACCCCTCAAATCACTGACTCTTGTGAGCACTGTTTTAATGTAGTATTTCTTGACATGAAGAGTGCTTGGTGATTTATGTTGACTGCTGTAGGGAAGGAAACTACAGTGCTTCATTCTTGAGAAAAACACTGATTTAAAAAGTAACGTTAGTTTTGCTAAACTTTGGGGAGGGTTGAAAATGTTACTTTCAGAGAGCTGCTTACTCAGAAGTTATAATGACACTTCTATTTTGTCATTTGTATTTTGACAACATACACTGGTTTTTAAATGTTTTCTTTCCCCTAGAAATACTGACTTGGAGCTGTGCTTTAAAAACGTTGCAGAAATTCTGAGAATTCCTCTGGGAAATTTTCAGTGAATCAGTAATTCAAGGTCTTTTGCAAAAGACCCCAAAACATAACTTGAATAATCTTAATGAATCGAGTGTAAAATGAAATTTTGGTAAACTTATTTTGATTATGTTTGATTATATTGAGGAAAAAAAAAAAGAATTGAAAGGTAATTTTGTTAGACAAAACTATAAACTCAGTGTTTGGGACATTCAGAGTGGGATTTAAACCTCAAATCCTTGAGAAACTGGAGTACAGCTATTCCTGTGTAGCCACTGTAAGCACTTGGTTATTGTTTTGGAAATTATAGCTGAAGGATATTTATGATACAATCTTAAACTCTGCAGTCAGGTATTTATACTGGGTATCGATTTACTTGGGTCACAAAAAAATTAGGAATGAGTGGTAAAAGAGGGTGACCCCTTCTCTTGGGCATGATGAATGTACAGTGGGTCTTTCCAGACATCTGGCTGAGAGGGACGTCTGCCATAATAGTGACCAGTCTGCAAGGAGCCCAGCTGACTCATGTCTGGGAGAGGATAGTGCTTTGGACATGTGCTGTTCCTGAGTTTCCCCCGTACTGAGCTGTAGGCAGCTCTGCATTTGGCAGTTGGGTTTTCCACCACAATAAAGCAAGCTGCTTTCTCTAAACTTCATTTTGTGAGGTGAAATGCCAACAAATTAAGATTAAAACCATCTGCAGATGACTGCATTTTTTGATTGATTGTGACCGCAGGCGATAATTCAGCACTCAATGTGCATAAGGCTGTCAACACAAGGAGCTGAACCTCAACTTGCTACTGCATGTGGTTCTCCTTGGGAAGCCAAAGCACTGGGCTTCTTGTTAGTCCTGTATCATCAATCTATACAGCTGGTTTAAACTAGCTCATGACTGGGACACCAGCTGTTGCAAAGTATTATTTTGGAAATGCTTTGATCATCCCACTGTTGTGTGATTGTTGTCTTTTTATGGGCATTATGTTTTTCATTAACTTTTGATATATTGCAGTAGACTTACAAGTCATTTATTATCTTGTCAGTAATAATACAGTAGATGCCATATGCAATAGGCATGTTACCCGTCTTAACCAAAAAGCTCTGTAGTTTCACAGCTCAAAATAAGTGAGCTAATTCAGATATTCAAAAACAATGTGAGAATCCAAGCATTTGCTTCTTATGAAAAACTTTTAAGATAATTTGAAATCAGAGTAAGGCTTCTTGTTTGAAAGTTGCTAAAATTTCTCTGGGGACTAGAGTATTTGGTTTGTAAGATAGTTGGCACTGCTACTATTTAAAGAACATCTGAAGTTGTCAATAAGGAAGAATATATCTCTTGAAGCTATTTTGGTTAAGAAATAAAATAAACCTGTGAAATATCACTGTTAAAATACCAGTTTTAATCCAGATTTGAATCGTAATTTAAAAATCACTGATTTCAATTGATCTGGACTTAGATGTTGTTGAGGTTGTTCTCAGCATTGATAGTTAATTGGGACAGAGCTTTTTTATGAGAAATCCGTATTTTAGTGAGCGCATTTAATTTTCTGTATGTAAATTACATAATTCATCTCCTCTCTTAAGTAATTATTTCAGGTTTTTAGCAGTGTATCGTAACTTCTACTTTCCCTACTAGCTAGTTTCTTGGTGAAGTGCTGCCATTAACCACTGTTCTTCTGTCCAGTGAGTTTTACCCATCTGGTCTCCCTCCATCCAGATACAGCAACATTGTGGGAGGCTGTGTCAAAAGCTGTTCGAAAGTTGAATTAAATGACATATGCTGCTCTCCCCTCATCTGTAAGTTCAGTCATTGTATCAGAGAAGGCAAGCAGGATGGCCAGGCATGATTTACCCTGGATAAAGACATTTTCTGTTTCCAGACACTTTTTTCTCTTTCATGTGCCCAGAAATGGACTCCAAGATTACTTGCTCCATGATTTTTTCCAGGGACCAAGATAAATCTGACTTGCTTATATTTCCCTGGATTCTTCTTTGGACCTTTCTTCATCTTGTTTAGTTTCCCCTGGTATACCAGGGATTTCCATTAACTTTCAAAGACAATATAGAGTGGTGTTAGAAGTACATTGGCCTCTTCTACACTCTTGGATGCAAACTGTTATATTTTATAGACCGTTACAGTTTTATTTCTCTCGAGTAATCCTTGATTCAATCCAGATCTACTGGTGGTAGTTCTCATTGATTAATCTCTTTCACTGGTCACAAGGTCTGGGAGACTGAGTCAAAGGCAGCATTGAATACTTCAGCCTCACCCATTAAATCCCACACCCCATTTAGCAGCAGGATCACACTCTCCTCCTTCAGCCTTTTTATGGCCAGTGGGGTTATAAAAGCTTCTTATTGCTGTTGGCATTCATTTAATTTCTTGGCTTCAGTTGAGCTTGAACTTTTCTGTGGGCACGACACCATGTCCATGTGATATTTCTGAGTTTCCCCTTAGTAACATGTTCCTGCATTCTTCCCTGTGCTGTCTTTTTAGGTTAAAGTTCTATCATGAGTTCTCTCTTTAGGCAAGCTGTTCTAATGTGTCTTTATGTTTGTAAATTTTGCAAATTAATGTGTTTCTGCTAATGGAAGCTGGAGCACATACAACACCCCCAAACATAGGTTAGAGATGCTTAACACAGAAGTTTTATAACAGTTCTCCAGGGCAGAATGTACTTGTTCTATAATTTCTATAATTGTTCTGTAATTTATTTAATACTTGGGGGGAAAAGGAGATATAACTTAATCTGTTCTTTAGTAATTTTTTTCCACCTTAGATATTAAGTAGTGAAGATAAACTATCTGGCACAGCAATTACAGTTTTTGCCATCCTGATGGATTCTGTTCTGACAGAAGGATTCCACAGTAACAGATGCATTTTTCATCATCTTAATAGGTTTTTCCTTTAATCATCTGTAGTAAGTGTGCAATTTGATGATGAAAAAGGATGAGAAGCCTGACAGATAAAGATAAGTAATTCTCACTATTCCTGAAGGTGTCTTTGGCAGTGTTTCTCCTCCGTATATGAATGTTGAGTATTTACAGATCATAGTAGTTCAAGGTTGAAGGTAAGCATGTTCTATTGAATCTTAATTGCATTATTTTTTGCTCACTTTATGTAGTAATCAAAAGGTATATAAAGAAATTTTTAATTCCAAGAATGAAAGCAAGATGAACTGGTTTTTATATAAAATGATTTTACCTTCTTATGTCTGGGGTTTTGCCTTTGATGTGAGAAAGCAAAGTCGCTGTGGATCACTGCCCCCTCCCAGGTAACATGGATTGTTACACACCTAGTGCATCCAAGAGAAAGCTTGGGGATCATGGGATGATGATGCTGAGGGGAGGGGAATAGGACTTTCCAGCAGCATGGGAAGCATCATGGCTGGCTCTTCAAGGCTTGACCTCTGATATCAACCCTTTCCTTCACCTCTGCTCCCAGTAGCAAAACCAGTCTTGTCCTTGGATGAACAAACATTAATTTCTGCTTGCACTTTTGGGAACCCTTCAGCTGTGTCAGACCTGCAATTTATTTTAATAGACTGAGACCAAGGGGGCAGAAGTTCAATTGCAGACTCATCTCTGGTGGATCCATAGAATCAGATGTCCAAAGGAGAATGATTGCTGTGGGAACTGTGTCAGTGCTGTAATGGTGTAGGATCATCCATTTAGAGCTCAATGAGTTTTGCTGCATACTTTGCATTCATTTGTTGAATCTAACTGCATATGGCAGTTGTTTGTTATTTCACTGAAGTATGTCTAAAAAGATTTGTGTGATAAAGTGTTGGTAGCAAAGCTCAAATAAATTTACTGCAGAGATGAATAAATAGTGTTTTGAATGTACCAGTCTAGCCAGGTCGTTTTTCAGCCTATGCAGTGTACATAATTAAATGGTGAGGTGCGTTTCCACATAATCCAGTTTGTGGCAAGCACTTGGGCTTGCTGGTTTTATGGAGATCATTTGATGTTGCAGCTCTGGGCAACCTGAAGCACGAGGAGCTTCCTTAGAGACTCACTAGCTTGTTTACTTTATATGTTGCCATTCTAAAGGAGTGCATAGGAAAAAGACATTAATTCTGAAGATCTGATGGGGAAGGGGAGTGGGAGGCAGGGGCAGGCAGAAGAGGATGAGAAAGCCAGTTTATTGACTACCAATTTGACATTGACTAGGATTAAACAATTCACTCCGTGTGGTCCTAAGGAGGTAAGTAGAGGGAAGAACTACTGCTATTCTGTCCCTGGAAATCTGTCCTTGCTCACTCAGGATTTTTCTTCATGGGATTGTTATGACACTGAATTCTGCTTATAATTGTAGATAGGTTAAAGTTGGGAGGAACTTTAAAGAGCATCTTGTTCCAGCGCCTTGTCATAGGCAAGGACACCTTCCAATGGACCAAGTTACTAAAAGCCTCATCCACACTTCCAGCAATGGGGGATCTACAGCTTCTCTGAGCAACATGTTCCAGTGTCTCACCACTGTCACAGCAAAGAATTACTTCTTAATATCTAAGTCTACCCTCTTCTTGTTTAAAACCACTAGTCCTCATCCTATCACTACATTCCTCATAAAGGGTCCCTTCCCATCTTTCCCAGAATCCACCTTTAATACTGGAAGATTACAGAAGAGGTGCTGAATGTTTCTGTGCCTCTCCTCTGGATCTATTCCAATAGTTCCATGCTCTCCTAACATTGAGAGCTGCAGAGCTGTATGCAGTACTCCAGTTGAAGTCTCACCAGGGTGGAGTAGAGGCATAGAATCATTCCTCCAGTTAGAATCCATGCTGGTTTTGATGTAGTCCAGGATTCAGTTGGTCTTCTGGGCTGCAGGCACACGTTGCTGACTCATGTTAGGAAACAAACTAGTAAACAAACTCTGAATTAATTACACTGCCTGAATATGAGGGGAGAGACTTTAAGGGGAGTATGGGGATAACACTGTGCTAGAGTGGGGCTCTCATACCAGTGGGATGTGGCAATCTTTCACCCTGAGTATTGGTATTTTGGGGAGTTCAGTAAGAAAACTGGACTCCATGTCCCCGTTAAATTTCTCTGTGATCTGATGCCATACTTTATATGTCTTTTCTGCATTTTTTTATATGTCTGCATAAGGAATAAGAAGAATATACATATAAAATCTTTTGTGAACAGCTTTGAAATCTCTAATATGAAGTGCTATAAAAAATGAGTTTACTTGCACATCTGTGAGAGAGTGATGCAGTAGGCTCTGGGAAGGGATGGATCTGCCCATTCCTGAAAAGATTTTTATGGCTCTGCCGTGTATTGAGACAGTGTTGTTGATTACCTCTCATTGTGAAGGGCAGAGATACTTAGACCATCTTCTCCCATATGAGTCTAGTCTTTCCTACTAACAAAGGGCAAAGCAATTGTAAACAGTGAGTTGTAGTGTGAGGGCAAATGACGTGAGGTACTTTCTGTCTCTCTGTACTGCATATAATAGGAAGATAGTGATGAAAGAGTTTTTCATTCCAAAGGGAATGAAGCCAAACCATATGATGTGTGTGGTTGTCTTGCCTGCAAGCTGTATCTCTTTTTCTTTCCAGTGTGAAAGTAGCATTTGTCACCTTATGGTGTGACTGCAATTTGTCTTCTCCTTTGTTCCTTTTCCTCTTTGGTTTTGGTTTTGTGATTAGACTAGTATTTAAAAATACGTTGTTTAAGAAGTTTGGTTAAGAAAATTATTTTTGGAGAAGACTGAATCTAAATTTTTAAATAAATTATCTTCTGCATGTATTTTGTAGCCTTCTGATACATTAAAGAATAGCTGAATTAAATATCACCTCGATTTTGGGCAGAAAAAGTGATTTGTTAATTCACAGTTGTGTAAAATGAGGCTCGTTTTCTAAAATCCGTTTTAAAAAACTGCTTCCATCAATACATTGATTTCTTTCTGTGTGCAAAGTTCTCTAAATTATTTTCAAAAGTTTGTGAGTGATTATATACATTGCTTTATCTTCAAATTACTAATATGTTTCCACTTAGTGTCTTGTTTTCCTTTGTGCATATCAAAGTACAATTTAGTTTCTACTGTGAAACTCACAAAAGGCATTTTTTTGTTTTTATTTAGACTTTCTCTTGAAATACTAACTTCTGACAGATTCTGTAATTTATTTTTAGAATGTGAACTGTTTTGATTGTGAAGTATTATTACTCTTTGATAAAAAAAGTGAAATACATGATTTATTGTGGTTCTTCAGGTAAGTCTGCAATGCCCAGCAGATGTTTGAGAAGCCGCACACACTATTCTGCCAAGGTGTAAGATATAACTCACATACAGAGCTTGGAAATACATTTGCACTGGAAGCACAGCATGAATTCCCTGGTGAAATGACCACTTGAGAAGACATGAATATATTGACTTTCTAAGTCATCCAACCTGCAGATGTAAACTCGTTGCAGCCAGATCTGCCAAGTTTCTGGTATGCTACCGTAGCAGAGTAATGGTTTTCTATTCTCTTAGGAGATAAAGGAAAAAAAAACTTGGGAAATGTGGAGGACAGTGTTGGAGAAAATGAGTGAGTTGGAAGCAAATGCTGATGCTAAATAACAAAAATAGATTAGGGAAGGAGATCCAGGAAGCAGTGCAGTAGGATGAAGGGAAGAAGAGGATGCCAGTTTGAATTTCTGTGTGCCGTTTCAGTAAGGAACGATGGACAGAGAGCATAGACTGGGATATTGGAATAGGAAGGAGGATTTAGGCTGATATTTTGAAGTGCTGGTTCTGATCTTCTGACTTGGTAGAGGAAAATGATAGAAAGAGAATACGCTTGGGATGTGCAGACTTCCTGCAGAACAGGGGCTGCTTGTTTTATCACTTGAGACTGCTTTCCACTATGTGAAGTTAGCATTCCCTAGTAATAACCAACATTTCTCATGCTTAAGAAGCCCTCAGCCTTTCTGACCATGGATGTTTATAAAATCTGACATTAGGGCAATTTGTTTGGACTATGCTGCTGATAAGGTAACATATGTTGCCTTTCTAATATGTTGCAGTCTCTTCTTACCGACAGGGAATGTTTGGTTGTGGATCTTGCTCTTTCATTGGAGCCTGAAGACAATTCAGTTATTGGCCAATCTGTATGTCTTGTATTGATGGTGTAGGACTTTTTTTTTTTTTAGTTCAGATTCACAGAGCTTCCAAACTATAAAGTTTCTTTACTGTTGATGAACACTCATAATTTCTTCTTGACTCAGTACTGTGGCAAGGAAAGTCAGACTCTGCTTGTAGGAATGCCCGTTATTTGTTTCTCCTGATAACAGGACTCCTTTCTTGACTCTTGATGAGATTTTTTGGTAGGGAATAAATATAAGTTGTATTTATCCTGAATTGTTAAGAAGATAAATGAGACTAATTAAAACTTTGAGACATATTTCCAAACTTCATCCACCAACAATATCCAAATTCACGCAAATTCATATAATACAGAAAGATTTCTGATGAGATCCAATCCAGCACACACTGTTTTGCTTTTCTGGAACATGAAGCATTTATGAACTGTAGTTTTATTTTTTACAATTAAAAAATATTATTACATTATTTGCAATAAAGTAAAACTTTTCAAACAAAGCTATAAACTAATGTATATCTTCTATATTCTGGGCACATGTAAAGTTGAAAGCATTCTAATACAGAAGCTGAAGAGGTATATGTAATGAACACACCCACTACATCTATTAAATTCGCAAGATAATGAATGTGCAGCCCTCTTGCTTCAGAGCACATGCAACATGGTAATTAGCTGGGAGTTTTACTACTCATTGCAAAATATTTCAGTAGCACTGTTCAGTTGCTTGTGAGCTGCGTGTTTGTGTGAAAGTGCCAAGTTTATTTGACAGTCTGGGCACCACCCATTTTTTGGGCACTCACAGTGCCTACTTTTATGGCTTCAGGGGAGTTATGGCCACAAAAGCTATAGAAGTGGGGACTTTATGATTTTTCACTTGGGCACGTTTACTTTCTCACTTAATTCATCTTCATCCGAGAAAATATATAAACCTGTGACATTTCCAGTCTTTATGTAGTCATATTTTCATATTTAGTCATATTCATGTAGTGGAAGAAACTGTTTGTCATTGGAATGGTCCATCATAGCAGTGGGATAAAAAAATTAGCTCATCTATTTTTGAGTGTTTGGATATTTCTGAGGTTTCTTGAAGGACACTTCTGTCTCTGCCCAAGCTTCCTTTGGCCACATGGTGCCTCTCATCTCCGTTGAATCACAAAATGTTACTAAACTTATTTCAAATAGAACGTGCTGGATAGTCCTTTATCCCATTGCGGGCTCATAGCTTTTCATCTCCTTTTTACTTGTGATCTCTGTAGTTAGATGTTTTATTAAGATGTGTAGCAAATGGTTACCTGGTAGCAGCAGATACCTGTGTTCTGCAAGTGAATTTTGGGTTGTATTTGACCATGCTGTTTTCCCCAAGTAACATATTCTCAGTGGAAAGCATCAGCCCTGACAGGATTTGAGTATGTTACCTTTCAAAGTCAGAAGTTTGCAGAATTCAAAGCAGCTGGTGGCATTTGACCTGAAGCAAATCTGCTCTGCAGATAGAAGGCTCATCTTTAGAAATTAGAAAGGTGATTAAAAAAATACCCAAAACCACAACTTCCTGTTTTCATCCTCTTGTGTTATGTGAGGATTTCCTTCCCTCTTGCTCTGTTTATTGCTCTAAACATTCTCTGCATAGTATTTAGTTGGTGAAGGAGTTGTTCTACGACAGACTTCCTTTTATTATGGCTTAAGAGTTAAGAAGGGAGATATGGAAGGAACAAAGCTCTTCTTGTGGCATTTTTTTACTATTTTTTCCCCGTTTCTTTCATAATTTCTTCCATTGTCTCAGTGAGGTAGAAAATGGCCAGCAGGCAAATTCTGTGGATGTTTTCATGAATATCTGAGTGCTAGAAGGTGACATGTTCATGGGAGGTAAAAAGGTGATAATTTCCATCACACACAGGAGATTATGTAGAGGCCTGTGCTCAGCTGGCCTTTGAATGCTGATTTCTAGTATAGAAATTAAAGCCTTACGTGACAACTGTTGTATCTGAGTTAATAGTGGGGTGCCTTGCCCAAGCTTGTAAAAAAACCAGAAGCAGTTCTGGTCCAACTGGATGGATTCTGTTTCTATCAGTGGTATCACTGCAGCAGCTGAGAGTGACCATACAGTGATAAAAGGCTTAGTGGCCTTGTGTTCAGATGTGGTTCTTGGCAGAACTAAGTTCTTGTTTTGTAACTTAGAATCATAGAATCGTGGAATCATAGAATAGTTTGGGTTGGAAGGGACCTTAAAGATCATCGAGTTCCAACCCCTCTGCCATAGGCAGGGACATCTCCCACTAGATCAGGCTGCTCAGTGCTATGTCCAGCCTGGTCTTGAACACCTCCAACGAGGGGGCGTCCACAACCTCTCTGGGCAACCTGTTCCAGTGTTTCACTACCCTCACTGTAAAGAATTTCTTTCTTACGTTGAGCCTAAATCTACCCCCTTCCAATTTACTCCCGTTGTTTCTGGTCCTCCAGAAAGTGTTTCACACTTTGAATGGAATTGCATAGACCACAATCTTCCAAGAGGTAAGTTTGGAGGTAAAAGTGTCTTAGATGGTTGTGTATGACTATAAAGATGCATATGTTTATCTATATATCATGCACCACTTATAGCTGGAAAACTAATGCCTGATAGAACATTATAAAAAGCAATAATCACTAGGTTTTGCATTTGTCACAGTTTCCTTATTCATGAGGATGTTGAATCTGAAGCCACTATTGCTGATCTTGTGTTCTAGGTGCTGTAGCAGTCTTGATCCCTCGCCTAGACCTGGTGATTTCTTTCGTTGGAGCTGTCAGCAGCAGCACTCTGGCACTGATTCTGCCACCTCTCGTTGAAATCCTCACTTTCTACAAGGAAAACTTGAGTTTATGGATGATATTTAAAGATGTTTTCATAGCTGTCTTTGGATTTGTTGGATTTTTAACAGGGACATATGTGACAGTTGAAGAAATCATTTATCCTGCATCTACAGTTCTAGCTAACGCAACTGAGAGCATCCCTGTGGATTTCAATGCTACAGACTTGGTTGGTTTAAAGTAATGACCAGGCACTGTGAACTGCTTTGTTCTTAACAAGAAATCTTAGATGGATGGCAGACTTACATGTGGGACAGATTCCATTTCCAGATGACTTTTTGAAAAACAGCATGCAGCGCTTTCTGTTGTTTGTTCTTTCCTTCATTACTTCCCATTTTCCTGAATTAAGCACTTTGCTCTCACCTTCTATTCATCAGCTCAGTGTCAGGATTTAAAATATATCCATGAATATAGAAAGGAAATATCCTGTCAGGTTATTTGCAAGAAAAAGAAGAGTTTTTCTAAGTCAAGATACCTTCCTCCTCAGAAAAGGTGGGAGTCATAATATCTAGGCACTTAGTCCTGTTTCCACTCCAGCTCTGTTGTAAGTGTTGGAGTGGGAGTTCAGTGATCCATAGACCTTATCTTGGCTATTTCTGAGTGCATTGCACCCCAGTGTACCAGAGACACTATAGTTTTATAAAAGAGCAGCTGTGTTTTTAATTTCTGCTTTGGGACTTAGATACTTGCCATGGAGAGGTTTTTGGGTAGTTGCTGTTGCCTAACTCTGGTTCCTGGGAGTTGACATCTCTGGAATTAGTACACTGTGCAGAATGACTGTGACCCTTGTTGAGTCTTTTCACATAGGCTCTAACGGGAGTTTTCAAGCAATTGGAAGGACTAAGCCCACCCTGGTCTCAAGCTGCTGGTGCTTGATTACATGATTGTAAGCATGAAGTAATATTTTTCTTGCCAATATTTAGGAGAATGGACAAGACTGTAAGGTAAGGCTTAGAGGTCAAGCCTGGATCTTTTACTAGACCAAAAGACAGCCAATTACAAGTGTTCTTGCCTTACATGATCTGTTGCTGTATGTTCCTGTCCTACAAGCTGTTCTGCATGGCCAGACCCTTGCGCCAGGGAAACTGTAACTGAGATGCTCAGAAGAGCCACAGAGATCTGACTGTCCAGACCAGATTAAAGATTTGTGGTGCAATTCTCTGTGCAAGATCTAGGTTATTTGTGAAGGAATTTGGACTTCCATAGCACTGTGAGCTGGGGGACAGCATGAGCATCTGTTTTAAAGTTCTTTCTCCCTGGAGATGATGACCAGCCTTCAGGTTGTCTGAAGATGTGGGTTGTCTCAGGACCTGCTGTCAGCTACTGGTACTTTGTGGAGAGGTACAGCTTGTATGAGATAGAGGGTATACCCATGAAACTTCTATATTCCTCTTGGGTTTTGAATCCAAAGTTACAGGATGTTATGTATCACAGCAAAATTAGTTTCTTTAATGATGCAAAAACATTCAACCCCACAAAGGATACTTTATTTTTGTACATTTTGGTAACTGCTGTCGTGAACCATTTTAACACCTTTGCTTATCCTTGATTTCAACTATACAAATGTATGGAAATACTGTATTTTTTTCAAAGAAGTATTGATTTCATGTATTTTTTTACTAGAAGTCTGTAAACTCCTATCTTTGTTTCTACTGGAATATACAGTAATTATTTTTGCATTCTTATGTTCTGCCTTAAGTAGGATCTGACATGCCCTTTACTGATTTTTTGCTTTTTTTCGTCCTTATTGGAATCAAAAAAGAGTAACTTAGTAAGTTGGTAGTTGGGTAGAAATGAGTTTTGTTCAGCAAGCCTGTATATTGAGTCCCCATATTGAATCCTGGTTTTCAGGCTTCATATCTGAATTTCTAGCTCCCTTTTCATAGGTCACTTTCACTACAAGTGCTAAAGTTATATTTTTAGTCTTGTTTTCTAAAAGCATTCTATATTTTGTACAATAATAGAACTGTATTTATCATACTTATTCCTGTTACAAAAAACCTCTTTTTTCTAAGAAATATTTTTAATTATAACTTTCCCCTAAGAAGTAAATATACTAAAACCTCTCTACTATATTCATACAAATTAAGATAGAATTATATATGTAATATTTTGCTTGTCTTCAGTATATTCCTGAGAAATCTATCATTTGGTTATCTTCCATGTGGCATTGCAATGCTAGAGTAATAAATATACTGATAGATATTTTTATATTTTCAGAATATTCCCACAGTATTCTGCTAGTGGTGACTGTATTGAGCACTTTTTATCTCCATGTTGATGAGGGCATTTCCAATAGGGATTCGTTACAGCTTGTGGTTCAAACTGCATGCACTCAGGCAGGCAATAATCCTGAGTAATGCTTTTATTTTCATTTTTATGGAGACAGAGTGAAATCCTTGGTGGGCTCTTTAACAGGATGAGTCTCTGTGGGTGTGATACCATAGAATTAACCTTTGCAGAGGCAAAAGGTAATTTCAGCTTTTCACCTTAAAGGTTTTTTAGTCTTTAAGCTAGTTTGGAAAATACTGAATTTAAGCTTTCCCATCTGTTTCATGGTGAATCTGTTGCTTACCTTACCCATACACTACACACTAATAGACTACATTTCTGTGCATCATATTTTAATTGACATTAAATGTTTCTACATGGAGCATTTTTATTAGTACCATAGGATTGAAATGAAAGTTGTTTTTCATGTTAGTTTTGCATCTTTCTATCCATGTGTGTTTGGAGAATAAAAGAATTGTCCATTCATATCACCTGTTCTGCATCATTGATATCCCAGAGAGCAGCTCTGAGAAGGTGCTTCTGTCAGGGTGCAGAAGAACTTGACCAGGTTGAAGTTTGGTGGGATTTTTGACTGGTGCAAGTGAATACTGACAAGGTACAGTCAAAGAAGAATTGTTTGATTGGGTTCCAAGAAACTAAATAGGTGGCCTTGGTGCCCAGGTGAATGCAGCATATCCTTTTGAAAGTCAGGCAATTTGTTTAGAAGCTTGATAGGTTTGGAGAATCTCATCTCCTCCATCAACTTTTAGATAACCTGGTCCAAATACAAACTCTTGTATGTGTTACAGCCATGTCTGGGGTCAGAGTTGCCTGTTGAGGAAAAGATTTTAAGACCCATGTATTGCCACTGACTGACCAGGTATGAAGTAGTGTGTTTGTGCAGTGGGACAGAGTTACCATCTCTCGAGTCTTTAAAATGTTTATTAATATATTTTGCACAATGTCTATTTTCTCCTACACTGTAGGATTTTTTCTTACTTTAACACTCATACAGTGCATCTGTGTGGCCTGCTCTTTCAAATAGAAAGAGTCAGGAAGCAGTGGGTCTTGCTTTGGATAATGTCATGTAGTGAAGAATTACTAAGCCTGAATAATAAGAGTGTTCTTGTGAAACATTGCCAAAGATTTAAAAGGTAGGAAATTCTGACAAAAACCTCTTCTGAATAATAAGAGTGTTCATTCATGTTTTAAAGTACTGTAACACATATTGTGAGTTCAGATGCAGGGAGTGAACCTGAGAGATTTAATGGGTATGGTTTACATTAATATATATTTAAGATTGAAATGTACTTTAGCACAAACTGAATAAAACTGAAAAGTGTATGCTATCAGCTTATGTTCCTGACAAGGAACAGAAAGCTGCTGTATTTATATATTGTACATGCACTTGTATTTTGCAATGTAATATTGTTAACAATTTTATTGTAATTTAATCATTAGCTGCACTAGAAGTAATTGGATCATTTTCTTGTCTGTAACTGTTCATCTTCCTGTACAAGTTAGAGGGTGGGTTTGCCTATTGTTCTGTAACTTAAATCTTCTGTATCAATAAAAACACTAATACTATACTGCCAAATCACTTTTCCTGCCTGTCACCACCACTACAGTGCTAGAAGAAACAGCTGTCTCGGTGCAGAATTTACCTTTGGAGCTGACCAGGAAATGGCAAGTGAGTGACCTGAGACTTAGCTTTTTTTCAAGAGCTGAGTTCTTTAGTAATAAACCTCATTTCAGGGTCACAAAGAGAATCCTGAAAAATCCCACCTCCACTGCAAGGTTTTTCGTGAAGGCACACTTCAAGTTAGATTTTTGCATTTATTTAGTAAATGAGTTAATTTCTTGGTGTACAAAGGCAGCCAGGAGTTCCCTTTGAAATTCCATTTGGAATACCACAATGAAAAAGATAAACAAGATCTTAGTAAATTGAATGAACTTTACTTAAACTTGTAAGTGTGGAGTGCTGGATAGATAGGACTGGAAGAAATTTGTATTCAAGTGATATTCTTTCTATAAAAATTTTAATTACTAGTTGGAAACAAAAGTGGCAGGATAAGCTTTCATGTTCTCAACAGTTATCAGATTCTAGTTTTGCAAAAGTACTTGTGTTTCCCATTTTAATACAGTGCCCTTTGAAGGTGTGCTCAGTGTGGCATCCAGAAACACACAACTCATTATAGACTAGCCTGCAAAACTAGAATATCCTTAAGAGAAATCCACCACAAACCCAGTTGCAGAAACAGAATCATAGAATCATAGAATAGTTTGGGTTGGAAGGGACCTCAAAGATCATCGAGTTCCAAGCCCCCCTCCATAGGCAGGGA
>VZTY01014001.1:83909-114419 GCA_013400935.1 Turnix velox | reverse complement strand
CTTTTACTTCTAAAATGGTAAAAAAAACTTGGAAGCCTCATGCTTGGTGCTGACAGATGTACGTTCGGTACTCGGCCCAGAGCAGCCTGATCTAGTGGGAGGTGTCCCTGCCTATGGCAGGGTATTGGAACTCAATGATCTTTAAGGTCCCTTCCAACCCAAACTATTCTATGATTCTATGAAAATATTAACTTTCTTTACTTCCAGATTTCCTGTAATAACTGTATTAGCTAAAGTTCACAAATCTTAGGAGTGTTTTAAAATTCTTATATTAAATCAGTTTTTATTTGACTTATAATGCAAACAGTTACAAAATAAATATCATCAAGAAGTAATACAGTTCAGGCTAATAACATGCTGCTGAAAACCCTCCTAAGCAATATAAGAATAAGCTTGCAGAATATCTTTTGCAAAATGCTGTATAAACACAGAAAATATACTTCTGCTTTGCTGGTTTCACTTCACACTTCACAGTTTATTATTTTTTTGGCATTTGCAAAAAAATATGATAAGGTATATAGCCCAGGAGTAGAGTAAGGGACTAAGACCTCTTCTGTTGCTCATTACTGGATAATTCAACTGTTGGAACAGAAATGGGTATGTATAAATAAAACATGGACTGCTTTTAATAAGGTGAGGCAAAAAGTGTTGTATTTCTTCTCAATGAGGCTAGAAAAAGAGCTTCTCTGAAAGTATGAAGGCAGCAATAGGCACATATTCATAGAGCTTAAAGATGAAAAAGGGGTAGAAGATCACCAGACCTGAGCCTGAAACATTACCTACCATTACTTGACATCCAGTAACCTTACCCCACAAACAAAAAGGCATCAGATCATTATGTGAGAACATCAGAGGTCTTAAAAGTCAGTACTTTCCATGGCATTTTGCTCAACAGTTAAGTCTCCCTTGGTGCTAGAATTTTGTTTGTAGCTTCTAATTTATGTTTGTCTCCTTTATGCTTCCAGATATCTATGAAAAAGAAACTCCCAGAACAATAAAAACATTTATTCACCTCCAGATCATAGCCCCATCCAGGATTTGCAATGCTGTATTTTCTCCAAGAAAGATATTACAACATTTGAATGAAATAATTTATTGATTATCTTCAAAAACAGATTGAACTCTTAGGTCTTTCACTGAAGAATAACATTTCATAAGCTTTAATTTTTGTCGTTTTTCCCCACAGATCTGCAGTATGTGCTCACATTGAGGTGCCTCTCCACTACAACTAGATTTTACTGTTTCCCCTCAGTGGATAAATATTGCATTTCTTTCCCCAGAAATGAGAATTTGCACTTATTTGGATAAAATCACTTCGCTAGCACAAGCTTGCTCTGACCAATGCCCTTTTGTTACTATCACCCACTCTGTTGTTTTTTTTCCATCATTAGCTCTATAAAACTTATCTTTGGTTATTTTGTATTTATTTCTAGTCCATTGATAACATGTTGGATGGTGCCAGGTCTAATATTGGTCCCTATCTGTAACAGATAAAACATTTTCTGGCTGGCAAGGCAGTGAGCACCTCTGAATTGTTTGGATGAAGGACCAGCCCAAGAGAATTTGGGGTACCTGTGAAGATGCCAGAGAAAGGCAGCCCTGGGGCAGTGTTGCTGAACAATAATGCTACCAGAAACCAGATACTGCTACAACTACCTGCAAGGAGGTTACAGGTGAGGTGAGTGGTTGGTGCCCTCTTACAAGTGCCAGGCAATAGGACAAGAGCAAATGGCCTCAAGTTTCACCAGGGATTTAGATTGGATATATGGAAAAAATTCTTCACTGAAAGAATTATCAAGCATTGGAACAGGCTGCCCAGGATGTGGTCAAGGCATCATCCCTGCAAGTATTGAAAGGCATGTAGTTGAGGTGCTGAGGGACACAGCTTATTGGTAACTGGGCAGTGTGATGATTGGACTGAAATTGTTTGTTTACAAAATAAAGATTTAGGGTCTTGATAACCTGAGCATAAAGGACAGAGGGTCCTGACAACATGACCCTGTAGCTGGTTGCAAAATAGTGAATTATGTTGGATTGGGAAATCACTAAACAAAGGAGGACAAGATGGGAAGATTCTCTCAAACAGATATGTTTAAATTATGAAAAAATACACAGAAAAATAGATTGGTACCTTATATGTAACAGCATTGTGAGACACTGTAACTGTGTCAGGATAGGTTAAGAGCCCACAGAAGGGGTTAACTAGTTTTGAAAATAATGATATAAAGACCTGCATCGACTGTGGCAATTCATGCACTTCCCTTCACAACCAGGAGGGAATGTACCCATTATTGCAGCCATGAATCAAAGCTGCTTCTCCAGATTTGTACCTCATGTTACCCACTTTGATTTGTGAGTAATGATTCCTCACAGCAGTGCTAGGTTAATAGCTGGACTAGATGATCTTTCTAGTTTCTTTCAACCAAAGCAGTTCTATTCTATGGATGGATCTGTGTTGTTGTTTGGTGATCTCACAAAACCAACATCAGGGACCAAGTGTTTAAAGGCTTTCCAGCAACTAGATACCAATGAAGGAGTCCAGAGAGTCTGTTTTGCTCTCCAGCTCAACTACTGATCTACTGGGAAACTTCAAGTAAATTCCCTACATCCCTTATTTTCCCTAATAAGAGGAATAAGAAAAATGAAAGAATGGGATAAGAAGAAAAAAACAAATAAGAGAAGTAAGAGAAATAACTTATCCATATTCTCAAGCTGCTTGGACATCACTAGACTGTGGCCAATGCAGGTAATTTTCAACCCCTGTGAGGTCAAACAAGGATAACTCATAGAATCATAGAATCATAGAAAAGTTTGGGTTGGAAGGGACCTTAAAGATCATCGAGTTCCAACCCCCCTGTGGTCCCCATTTTAAGGTCTATATGTTGTTATGGCACATGAAATGGTACAGAATCCCTTGCGGATATGAGCTCTTTTCAGGTTTGTGGATGCTGAATCCAAAACAAAGCCTTATGAAAGTCAAAATGAACTTTTAGCATAACATGGAAGATCTTTAACTTCCTGTATTTCCTGCAGTTGACTTCAGAGTGGAATACAAAGTATCTTTGTAATAGAACTTATTACTCTTTTGAAACTATGATAGAGACTTTGTCTTCTCAGCACTGCACCTACTGTGATTGCCACATCAATTGCCGTTTTTAAGTTATCCCTCACTTCTTAAAACCTGCATTTTATTTCCAGCCTTATTGTCCTGACTTCAGAATATAATCATAATGTCTTGCTACAGCATTTATCTATTACAGAGGAAAATCTTTGCATCCATTCCTCAAGGAGGTGTGAAACTATCACACCTGAGTTATCACTTAATTTTCTCTTTTATAGATTAATACATTGAGTTTCTTTTCTCTCTCTGCAAATCGCATATGGAATATGCTATTTTCTCTCTGGTGACATTTTATTCTGGAAAACTTTTTATCCTGATGTCCCAGGGTAATGAGTGATATGGTTGCATATGTGGATCTTTGCCTGGCATATCACTGACATTGACACATTCTGGACAATTCACCACTCTGGCAGACGACATAGCTATTGCCTTTAAGATTTTGTCGAAGATACTCTTTAAAGTTCTGTCAAAACTCTGACTCTTGGAAAGACTCTCAAATAAATCCCGTGTGATTTGCATCTGCTCTGACTGTTTTGCTTGCCTGTGGAATGTGGTAGTCCAGCAGCAGCCCTCCTAAACCTTATAAGGAACTACAGTTCGCATCAACTTCCACCCCTTCAGTTTCTAGGAGATGGATGGGGAGTTTTGCTAAAGGAGGGAAGGAAATAAGAGGTTGTAAGCATCATTAAGCATGGGTCTGTGTGATATCAGGCTTCATTAGATTTATTCCTCAGGGAGGAACCTGTTTACATAGTCAACCACCAGCTGTGACAACCAGTGGGATGAGGTGAATTGAGCTAGTTTACTTGGTGTTTTTTATTGTTCTCAGGCCTCGTTCCAGAATCTATTTGCTTTTATAGTCTTTGGAAAGAGGGAGAGTGGATAGGCTGTAAAGCAGAAAAATATATTTTCAGAAAACACAAAAAAGAAAAGAACACTGGGCAGGTGAATGTGGTGTTAATGTTTTTAACTTGGTTTTGTAAATTAAAGGACCACTTGTATTGATAATATCCCTTCAACAGGACCTTTGATATTAATATCAAAAACCTAGAAGGGAAATGACAGAGAATTCTCTGTCTGTAGATGTGAAGCTAAAGTAATTGCTTTCTGCCATTAATTTCACATAGGCAGAACTTACTGATGTACAGTCCAGAAAGGAACAGTGATGAGTTTGCAGCGTGAAGCACTGGAGCACCTTTGAAATGTTCCCTTTGATGGGGATCAGCAAGTCTTAAAGGCTTATCATTAGCTCATTAAGGAGCAATCTTCATATAATAGTCTTTTTCTGAGAGATTCAAATGTCATGTGTCAGTAAGGTCTATTCCACATAGTGATTTGATGGCAAAAAGTACCAACTCATAGATGTAAACCATGTGGCAGAGTTATTAATGTTCTATTAACAGACAAGAGTCTTTTAAAAAAAGAACCCTCTGGGTTTTGGCAACTTAAAAGTCAACTTACCCTGTAGCAGTGCCTGTCATTTCATTTCCTGGAGAGAAAACAACTGTTTTCTTTCAAAGGGGCTGAGAAGAGTCTGTGTAATTTACTTCTCACAAGCTGAAGTCATCGGTCCAGCCATCTTTTGTAGTGGTCCTGCTAATACTGGATAAAGATGAGAGCTTTTGCCCCAAATTAATGAGCAAAAGATGTATCTTGTATACAGGCAAGAATGGTTTCATTAACTGAAACCCTTCTAGCCTGTATTAGATTTAAGCCTGGAAGAATTTTTTGGTAATTTTGAAGTCTAAATTCAATTCATGTTTTGAGGAGAAGGATTCAGAAGACCCATAATGGCTGGTAAAAATGGCAGAAGAAGCACCAGACATAATGTCAACTGATTATCCCAATGATCATAAATTTTAAAATCGCAGCAGCTACAGTGTACATTCTACTGTCCTACATGGCTTAGGTGGCACAAAAGGACAGATTGTGTTATGAATTTGGTTTGTATTGCACAAACCTGCTCTTATATTCCTCGTTTCAGTGATTCTCTCTGGAACAAAAAAAATTCTGAACCTGTGAAGGAAAAATATTGAAAGATTAAAATTTATATTATGTATATTACTACACACAATAGAGCGACAGTGTAAGGGGAAGGGAAAGAAATAGAGCTGCCTACCTCCATGTACTTCACTAGCCTAGTGTGTGAGATCTTAAACAACATATTTTAGTTCATAGTAGGCCTACAAGATGGTTGAGCTGTATTTGTATTTCATAAACAGAGGGAAAGGAAGAAAAAAAGTTGTATTTTTTTCAAATTTGCTCGTACTTCTGTGTATCTGAAAACCAAAAGTGTCAGTATAAATGCAAATGAGATATCTCAACCTGATCTGCCAAACACTAAAACAAGAAAAAAATCAGTATGATGTTTTGGAAAATATTGTTTAAAATCAGTATTCAGATCTTCTTGGCTACAAAGAAGATGACACTTCCATATATACTTAGTGCAAAGTTGGCATAATGTTGTTTGCTTTTATGGAAGTATTCCAGTCTGATAGAGAAATAGGTAACCAGCTTAGTGGAGAAAAAAGATTTGGTCCTCAGAAGCACAAGGAAAAAAAAGTATATTTCTAAAGAATAAATCTTGTCACTTTTTTTTTTTCATAGAATTGCTAAGATGGTCATTGAAAGCAAAGCAATTGATCTAGTTTATTATACTACTGGATTATAACACATCATTCCATTGAGCACTGAGCATGAAATACAATCTGAAAAACTCACATGCAGAAAGAATTTTGATAAGCTTGAACATGCTTCTCCTGAGACTGAAAATGAAATGAAAAACATATAAAGTTAGGACTAAGGGTAATATTTTCAGTAGAGTGAGGTAGTAAGCCAAACATCTTTGTAATTTCTGTTGTCAAGCAATTTTGTCTGTACTGATGAAGACGGAAAAGAAGAATATGTGTTAATGCAATTGAATGTCCTGCACTGAGAGGAGCTGGATGAAGACAAATGTTGGTCAGCAGAAGCAAAACTAGGGACATACAGTAGATGAGGAGGAAGGAGAGAAAATGTAATACTAGGAAAAAAACCTGCAGAATATTAAAGATTCAATGTAAGGTGTTTTGGGGCTGATGTGGTCCATGAATCAGGGCTTCACTGAATGCAAAGAGAAAAGGCTAGTTCTGCCCTACAAATGTAATTGCTAAAATATATAGAAAACACAAAAGATGGAACTAGTGAGACAAAAAGAGGAGATATTTTTGTTAAATTTGCAAGCTGGCCAGCTGTAGTGTTTGATAGTAAAGCAGAGGTCATCTCTCTGCCAGACTTGAGCAGCTTTGGATTATTCTTGAGATATAGAGTAGCAAGTCTCAGTGTCCTGGGAAAATCCATTAGGAAAATAATGATTTAAAGAGTACTGGAGATATTAATGATTTTATAGTGAAAGGTAAATAGGCATTAACAGGAAATATTTTCATAGATCTTAAAGATGTGTATGATAAGATGTAGAACTTTTAGAAGGCTGTTATGCTCCTCAGATAATTGCAAAGTAGGAATTATTTTAAAAATGCTAATTATAACATAAGTTACTAATAAATAGTGAATCCTTTCACATCAATTAGAATTAATGCTTTCATGAGGGAATTTTGAATACAAGCTCTTTCTTGCAGGAGTTCTGAATGTGTTCATAATCTGTGAGCTGAATGTAGGAAGTAAGAAACAGGGTGTCATGAGTTCTGTTCCAGCCACACCAAGTTCCCAAGGGAAAACATGGAATTTTCACCCTCAGAACTGCAGTGTATCTTCTGGAGAGGTGAAATAGTTTACCAGAAATGAATGCATAATTTCAAACTGTAAATAAATTTGAAACTTTTACAATCTTCTCATTAATAATTTTCAAAAAAGAAAGTGAAATACAACAAAGAAATAACCGAGCATAGTTGTGTTTGCTCAATTCCTTGGGTATGTGAGCACAGCATCCTCTGGGTTGTATTTTTTCTGCCATAAAATCTATAGTTGGTGTCAAAGTCAGAAGAACAGTGCACAAATCAGAAGATGGATACCTTTGTCAGGCAGCTAAAACATATGACCATGTGAGGCCATTTATATATTTTCTCAGTCTTTTGGAATTAATACACATGCTCCCTCACCTTTGTGAGAGAGCTGTGTTCTCAAAATCCTGAAAGGCTGTTGTATGCATTCCTCCTCCTTATTTCTTTCATTTCTTCCCTCGTCTTCCTTTATCCATCTTTTTTTTTCCTTGGCCCTTAAAATTTGAAGTTTAGGACTTTCAGAATTTTTTCTCTTAGTTTCAAAACATTCTCAAATTCTTTTAAAAAGGAATAATTGCTTAGGGGGATATTTTGCAAATGGATCCTAGTTTCCTTTCTTTACATGGACTTCTTTTCTGATGCAGAAAAGTAAACGATGGATTCCCTTTGTGGAGTGTAGTTTGTAATAAGTTTTGACTTAAAGTGATTGAGAAATAAATGATTTGGGTCCAATAGGACCTGAATCTAGCTGTTTAATAACTCAGATATAGCTACATCCTTGAAAAAAACCCCAAAAGTCTTGCTCCTGGAAAAGCATCCACAGATACACACAGCAATTCTTGCCAAGATCAGAGCTGCTGATCAGATTGGGCTGCTCTAAATACAGTTCTGATGGTTTCTCAGCAGAGCTGCTCTTTTTGGCAGCAATGTGGTCCAGTGATGTCCATGTCCTAACCATTTCTGGCATAATTTCTTGAAGATTTACTTTCAGTGGACTCGATGTTTATTCTGATGTTGTACTGGTGTAATGTTTCTTTAGCTAAGAAATGGTAATTCTTATTACCCAGAGGCTTGTGGCGAAGCAATACTTTTTTCTTTTTGCTATAATAGTTTATTTTCCCTCCTCATGTTTTTTGTACCTTTATGTCCCTTCTAGCTGGACTCCCGTAGTCTCTGTCTGCCTGTCTGAAGTGTGATACTCATTGCAGCAGGGAGAAGCAGGACCAGCTGATCAGACCCTCTCCTCCCTGGGCTGACTGCACCTTTTCCTGCTCTGAAATTGAGCTCCAGGCCTTTTCAAGCCTTTTCACACTGCAAACATCATGCATACTTTTATATCCTGCAAGTCAAACCTCTGTGGACCTTATGATAAACTGCTGCAAAATGACTTTTCTCTGTTGCAGTTATATGTACACAACGTGTTGAGCTGAGACTAGTTCCCTATTTTTTTTGAAAAAAAGAAAACAACCCCAATACTCAGACAGAAGTGTTTTCTTCTTATTGAGGAGTTGTTTGTGTGTAAAACATCTTAGGTGCTATTCCACAAGGAGTATCATATAGTTGAGTACCAGCATCACAGAAGATCTCTCTGGGCACTTCAGAAGATGCAGGGAGTTACAATGAGATGTGTGGTGCACAGTCAAGGGACAGTTTGTGGCAGAGTGTCCCAATACTGAGTTTAAATTGAGAACAACTTTGTCAAGGGTGGCATATTTTCCCATGATAGAACAAAGATTCCATGCATTTTCAAACGTCCACACTGGAGTGTGGCACCCAGAGTTAGCCCTGAAAACAAGAAGAGCAGAGGAAAGGCAGAGACTCACACGAAGAAATAGATCCCTTTGCAACAGGTCAGTTAGTTGGGGTGAACTGATCTCTACTGAGCACTGTAAAGGTGATGAACAAAGGGCACAAGTTATTAACTGGAAAGTGTGGAGGGTTTCTGAAAAATATTTTTCCCATCAGACTCCACATCCAATATTAGAACAAAGATGTTAAGATGTCCTTCGTGTTCTCACAGTGCAATGGTGATCTGCTGTGGAAATTCTACACTGGGCAGCAAGGATTAGGAGGGGAAACAAGGCATGGCAATCAGGGTGGGAGCGTTCAATGTGGGAACTGCTCTCAGGGCTTCTCTTGAAAATCCAGTGAAAAATTAAATATACTTAGGGGGTCTTGTGGGTTTTATATAGCTGAATTTCATCATCAATATGGGTTATGTAGCCCAAATCCCTGCAGTACTGAGAAAATGGACAATCTGGGGATTATTTAATTTTTTTTGGAGTCACATCACATGACTCCTTTGTGCCTTACAGTAGTACAAATGAAAAATAACTCTTGAAGATTTTTAAAGGATCTCTGTAGATTTTTGCATCGTGCCACACAGTATCATATATTAATTCATATGAGGTGCTAGGAAAGGTTTCGGGGAAAAATAAGGGAGAAATCAATATGAGGGAACAGTCTCCTCCCTGGTGGGAACAGCATGGTGCCTACACCAGGCAAAGGCAAGTGCACTGGCACCCAATGGGAAAACAAACCATGTGAAAACTGGACTGTGCCTGTGAATAGTGCAATTTTTGTGTCTGACCTAAGCCCTTTGCCTTCTCTGCCACAATAATACACGTAATTTTCTCTGGCTTTTGCATGAATAAATATAATTTGCAATCTCTGAACACAGAATAAGTGGTCTCTCTAGGGAGGGACAGTGGGAGAATGTAGTCCTCAAAAAATAAAGATGAGACTGTACGATCCAGGCAGTTGTTTTCCACTGTGAGACTGCATAGAAATCTGGTATAACAACCTATGCTGTGTAATATACACAGCCAAATCCCCTTTTATAAATCTAGTAATCCCAGGTTAGTTAGTTCTAATTAGGCTGGTTAAGAGGTTTTTTTACAGCATTCCTTTTTCCTGTTTCAAAGCAAGAGTAATTTGGATAATGCAATTGTAGCAGTTTGTGAGAAAAAAGAAAAATATGCATCATTATAGAATCATAGGATGGTATGGATTTCAACCCCCATTAACTCCATATAGCAGATAAACTATGTTTTCATTAAAAGTTTATAACCCTGTTCTCCAGAGAATTTAGGGTTTCCCTGTGTTTACTTTCAGTCTTATGTGACTGGGTTGTGCAGTGCTGACAGAAAAAGAAGTTTGACTCTGGTTGTGCAACTGCACATTAATTGGCTGCAGATCAGAACTAAATGTAAAGATGTCAATGAGTTCTCTTCCTGAAAAAGTTAATGGGAGCCATTGTCTTTCTCCAGAAATTGCTGTCATTCAATTTGACTGAAATATTCCCTCCTCCACCCTGCATTATGTCCAATCAAGCGGGAGTTAATAGTATTCCACTGATATAGCAAATTAGTTTTCATTAGTGATGACACAGCATGCTCAAGGAACTTAGCCCCCACTTTCATTTCTTCCTATTCTTCCAATGTGATTCATCCTCCTACATCTTTTTTTCCCCCCATTGTCTCATGAATAATTTCTTTTTATCTGCATCAAGCGAATTTAATACTGTACAAAAGCTGGAAACTGCTGCTTTTGTACTGTAGTTACTATTAATAAGACTCTGGTGGTGACAGTTCTCTGTTCAACACATCCTGGTTTTTCCTATGTGAAATACAATGTTCAGTTTGTGAAAAATGGAAAAGACATAGACCAGGCATTTATAGTTTCTCCTAACTTGAGCAGGAGCTCAGATGCACCCTTTCCTTTAGTCCACCATTAGTAAAAACAGATTCCATGTGCTTGCTTTATGCTCTCATATGCCTTAGATTGAAGGCCTTCAATAATGAAGTAGAAAGGTATGTTGATTACTTGATATAAAAATGAAGAAACAAATATATTTTTAATTGGTGATTTCTAGAGTTTTGAACTCAGAGAATAAAGAGGGAGAACAGGCAAGTCAGAGGAGCAAGTCAGCAGCTGCCATCCTATCTGTTATTGCTGCACCCATGTACTGAAGCATTAGTGCGAGGTACATGAGTTACCTGAACTGCTGCCTTGGTTCCTAACACCACTCATGACCTTTCTTCAGAAAGTGTCACAGTCTTGCAAGGTTTGCCAAATAAGTTGTTGGCAGAAGTCAACACAAGATTACTATTGACTCTGGTGATTGCTAGAGCAGTTTTGGCATTCACCCCACCTAGCTTTGACTATCTAAAAATAACTATCAGGTTTGAGCAAAGTGGCCAGGCTCTCTTTACACCCATTGGTGAAGGAAAACTAAATCATGGGAGAACAGGAATTAATCTCTTCTATATTACCCCCCATGTCCTACAATTTAAGATTCATGTGATTATACTGTACAAAAATATTTACCCACTTATATTCCCTACTTGGTAAGTAGGGGAAGGAAAGAGGCTCTGTGTGCCTTTTTTATATGGTTTTCACCATCTTGAGGATGATTATTTTCAAAAACAGTTCAGTGTTTCCCTCTTTGTTTGGAGAAGAAACACTCTGGGATGAGTTGACAATGTCTTGTGGAACTGTACAAGTAAGACCAGCTCTCAAGACAATATCTGAATGAATGGTGAAGAAGAGTAGTTCCAGCATGGTTGTCATGTCTGTCCTTTGCAGAAAATGAGCTATGGAAACAAAACTGAAATTGGATGGAAAAAGATGACTACCTTGTCATTGGAAACATAACAACAGAATATTGTAAATGTTGTAAGACGGGGTTAATAAGAAAGATAAAACTTCTTCACGAGCCTTAGAGTTTTCTGCTTCAAACTTAAATGGATTATCAAAACAACTTCAGAAAGGTCAATGGTTCACCAAGAAAATTCCAAGCTGTGGAAATGCCATCTGCTGCTGGAAGATCCAGATTCCCCTTCCAAAGTACAGCAGCTGCTGCTGAAGCAAAATTACTATTATTTATTGCTCTGGACAGTTTTCAGAAGAACCCAAATTGTGGCTCCCAGACTGAGTATGGGATGAATGAAATTACCACTGTGCCAGAATGTTATTTCTGCTGCAGAAGCCCTTGTCTCTTATATTATCTTAATTCTATTGATGTCCTGCCAACTTTTTTGATCTTAAAATAAATTTAAAAATAATTATATGAACTGAGAATTACTAAATTATTTCTCTTGAGCTATGCTTCCTCACTGTGAACACCACTGCCCCAGCTTGAGAGAAGGCAGCCCATTTTTTCTTTTATAAGGGTATGCACTACTTTCACTATTTAACTTGGATTTTTACATCTTGTTTGTCTTTTGGAGAATCTGAACGTCTCAGTGTTACATTAGCACTGGTGACATTATTGTGAGATGCTAATATGAAACTACTATTTTAATGTTAAGTAATCTTTTCCTTTGGGGTACTGAACTCATTCAGAGACCAAAAGACAATTTCTGAACATCTCTTCATGCTTTAAAGACCTCATGTAAAGCAATTATAGAGGAACCTTTCAGATCTCACCCTGGAGGAGGTGTTAGCAAATTACATTATTTTCAGTGAATGTACAAACACAAGTGCAGTGTCTGATTGGCAACGAGACATTGAATATTAAATGGAACCCTATGATAAGTACCTGATGCAGATGTTTCTCTAATTCATTCATCACTATCCCTAAGGGACTTGATCAAAACAAAGCAAATTAGAAAGAAAGAGGGATCAAAACCAGGGCTGAGAGGTGCAGAAGCTCACTGTCTTTAGATAGATGACAAAGACATGAAAAAATGAAAATGAAGGTTGAAATGTTCAAGATCACATATTTTTCATGAGAGGAACAAATTGCAACTAAATCCTTGACACATTAACATGTGAAGTTCAGGACAGAACCCACTCTAGAAAAAGAGCAGGTAATGAGTCAGATTGAACAGACTAAATCAATCAGTAAGATATGTTAGAAAACCAATGCAGTAAAATCTGTTGAAAAATCTGTTAAAATGTGATTGCTGAAGTAAACTTAGAACATTTACTGATTACCTTGGAGACACTATGGAGCACAGATAGAAACTGGAGAAAGGCAAATATATCTTCAAAAAATGAAAGAGAAACAGAATCTGGAGAACAGTCCAGAATAGCCCAGTCAACCCAATTTCAAATCCTGAAAGACACATTTACAAATGATTAAACAACAAATTTGAAAATCTCTGAGGAGAGAAGGAAGATAAAAGAGATCTAGCAGTTTTGTCAATACCAATTTGTGTCAAGCTAAGCTAATTTCCTTTCCTTCAGTGTAATTGACACAGGTGATAAGAGGCAAGCCATTATTATTATATGTTTTAGCTTTAGAAAAGATTTTGGCACTATGTTATTGCAGAGACAATGTAGCCTAATTTATGTTGTCATAGGGTGAATAGACAGCTGTTGGTGCTAAGAAGAATCTTTCAAAAAATGGAAGTATTTTCATGGTCTTTTTCAATGGTCCTAGTAGATTATCTGATTTTGCAGGGGGTACTTGCTCAGAAATTGCACTGTTGGGCAATTAGAAATAGAATTTGCAGTTATTTTTATTGGAAAAATTATCTGAAATCAAAGTTACAACATTAAATTATAAAAGAGAATGCTCAGAGAAATACACAAGCAGTGAATAAGATGCACAGAAGAGAGCTGGAAAATTAGTGAAGCCCTAAGTTAAGAGAAAAGGAGTTGGGTGCAGCACGAGAAGAATTAATGTGAGTAGCAGATGTGATAATTTTTGGGAGAAGGCAAGTGCTCCCTGGACACCATATTCTCAACCTGCAACTGATTACTTTTTTCTTTTTCATATATTTATCCAGGATGGTTTGGCCCTGCTTTGTGTAGTCTCATTTGACCACATCATCTTATAAAGTACTGATGTGCGTTTTTAGAAATAAATGTATAGAGAACAAAAAGTCAATAGGGAAATGCTCCCAATAATGATAGATGTAGAAAACAGCAGTGAAGCAGTGAACAGTTTGTTCTGCTTATTCCAGAAAGGAAAAGATGTGACATCCACAAAAAATTAAGTTTATTATGAAGAAAACAGTGTTTGATTGTTTACCATGCCCACCATGGGAAAGAGTGAAAAAGAATTTGTTCAATATGCAGTTGGATAAATTGAAGTGAGATATTAGAAAATTATTTTTAACTGTTAAGGGGATTAAAACATCAAAACAAGTTATATGAAGAAGTGTTGGCATCATTAAAAACTTAATTGAAAGATCTAAAAAAAATGATTGAACAATTACACATCAGGGATTGCCTAAGTATATTTGGACTGGGATGCAATGACTCACTTTTACAAGAAAAGCCTGCAGCTGCAGACTTGCCTTGAGGCTTGACAAATCCCACTGGGAGATAGTACACGATAGTCTGAGCCTTTTGAGGTAGCAAAAGGGCTGAAATCCTCGTCCTATTTCCAGGAGCGCTTCTTGGTCATATTTTTTAATTAAAAGTATTTTGCAATACTGTCATGCTTCATAGAGGATACCAGGTTGTCAGTGTGAACTCACAACTTCTAAGGAAACACTGGTTAAAATTTGATGCATATTTTTAAGACTACATCCTTCAGTTTAGGTGCCTGCCTCTGTTTCACCATGGATTTGAAGGAAGTACCTCAATGTTTTGTGTCAAATACTGTTTTACTATTCAAATGCTCAAAAGCTTCATGTGGGTGTTCATGTAGGTAAGGAGATGAAGTGTGTTTAGCTTTATGAACAAGCCTTCCCTGTGCCATGTCTTTGCTCTGTTTCTGGACAGCTGCATGGAAAAATGCAGGTCATGCTCCTGGAGGGATCCTGGATGAGGACAGATTAACCCGGTTGGGTAGCTATGTAGGGAGAATGGCCATGAGAAGAGGATACTCCTAGTAAGGGGGCTAAGCAGCCTACCTGGGACTGTTTGGGAGCTTAGGATTCTACAAGCTGAGGTTTCTCATTTGTCTTGGGTTTCATTTATCCACATACTGGAAATTAGGTGAAGGAGTCTGTACCTATTAACAGGGGAAGGCAGTTGTGAAGAAAGGACCTTCTTAGATGCTCAGTGCTGGATACAGGTACTTGAGTGTTTTTCTATATGAAGTACCAAGCATGTAAATGCACATGTGATAATAAGGCCCTTGACCATCTTTAGCAATGACCTAAGAACTCCTGAGATATTAAGTTATACTCAACAAATATGTTTGCTCTTGTATGCTGTGTTTTTGTGTGTCAGGTTTTGAGTCAGATAAACACAAACCATGTTTTGATCCCTTCACTACAGGAAAGACGTTAAGGTTCTTAAACATGTCCAGAGGAGGGCAACCAAGCTGGCGAGAAGTCTACAGCACAAGTCTTACAAGTGGCAGCTGAGGGAGATGGTGTCCTTCAGCCTAGAGAAAAGAAGGCTGAGGGGAGATCTTATTTCTTTCTATGAGTACCTGGGGCTCAGTCTCTTCTTTCAAGTAACAAGCAGTTATCCCTGGATGTAAGTAAAAGATGGATAGACAAGATTTAGCATATTTTAGTGATGGTTTTTTCAGCGTTAGGTTAATGCCTTGGTGATCTGAAAGGTCGCTTCCAACCCAGTCAGTTCTATCATTCTGCACTTTAACATTTTAGAAAATACATGAGACCATAATTGACAGATAACCAGCTGCAGGAAATGTATGAAGTTCTCAGCTCTTATCATATTAATGCAGAGGTCACAGCATGGGGCTGTATTTAATAGCGTCCAGTGCAGCTCAGTGGTTAGAGAGAGCTGAGCTGGCACTTGGAGTGAGTGCCCCTATCTTCATGGCAAAATTGCATATACATTTATCCCAGAAGCAGTGGAGCTCTGCTAAGTCACGTCTGTACCTTTCTGAAATTAGGTTGGGGATTTTCTGTGGTATTTGGTATGAGAGCCCATGTCCGAAGCCTTAGATTTAATTAGCCAGGAACAATCTTGTCCGCATTCTGTTCAGCATACAGAGAGCTAGTAAATGTTTTTAACCCCACTGGAGATGATATGTATTTCCAAGTCTTACAAAGTTTTGCAGAAGGTTTGCTAGCACTAAACAAGATGCAAGGAACAATTAGGACACCATGAAGATTGTTATTAGAATCATAGAATTACAGAATCGATTGAGTTGTAAGGGAACTTTAATAGTCATCTAGTCCAGGCCCCTGCAGTGAGCAGGAACATCTTGCACTAGATGAGGTTGCTCAAAGCCTCATCAAGCCTGTCCTTGAATGTCTCCAGGGACAAAGACATACCATTCTTCCACCACATCTCTGGGCAACCTGGTCTAGTGCCTCAGCACCCTTATGGTGAGGAACTTCTTTCTAATGTCTAATTTAAACCTGCCCTGCTCCAGTTTAAAAACCAGTGCCCTTTGTCCTATTGCTACCTGCATCTGCAGAAAGTTGCTCCCCAGCTTTTTTGTAGACCCCCTTCAGGTACTGGGGAGGCTGCTGTGTGGTCTGCCTGGAACCCAGTAGTATTTTGGGTAGATATGCAAGATTCTGAAGACTGAAGATTTTGAACCTGAGTCTTCAGATGAAACTCTGCTCCATAAACAGGGAGAGAGACTAAAAAAGCCACATTTAATTCTAAGAGCTTCGAGTGGCTGAGCTGTATCCCAAAATAATTGAAAGAAGTGTAACCACGAGCCAGGAAATAAAATTTAAGTGATAGAAGTCATAAGGGCTGAACATTTATTTTCCCCTTGGGTGTGTGAATTTCAGAAAGGGTTTACCTTTACGTAGGAAATAGTCTGAATGTAATGGATTTTATGCTTTAATTATATGTGTTACCTGTTATACTGTTTAAAAATATAATGCATTTTATGTAATTTAATAGGTGTTTTGAAGAGGAAGAATGGATAGGATTTTGGATACTATGAGTTTAATAAGTGTTTTTAAAAGATGGACTCTATATAAAATCCACAAATAATGACATTATATAAGAGCAATAAGAAAAAGAGAAAAGAAAACATGATGAAAATTAGGATAGGAAAATGTATAGGAAAACAGATAATGAGGATGAGGAAGCAAAGTAAACAAGAAAAACAGCAGCAAATAGAAAGTTCAGGAAAAATATAATGTGTGCAAAGCAGCAGTGAATTTGATACTGTTATGAATGCAACGAGAAAACAATATCTTCCCCCAAAATAGCTTGTTTCTTGGCTAAAGAACATTGCTTATTTCAAGTGTGGAAAAGAGTGATGCAAGTGTGACTCTAGGATAACATGCTGCTGACCTCTCATCCAGAGCCTACTCAGTCAATGAAAATACTCTAAAGAGTGGAATTCATTTGACCACACTTAGATATACCAGTCTGGGTGGTCATATGAGACTGTCTTTGCATGTCACAGGAAGAAATGGGCCCTTTTGGAGTGATGCATCTTGTATTAAAGAGGATAACAGCGATAGCCTTGAGGAGTCATGGCCTGAAAGGGCTTTTCTCCCTATAGATTATAAGTGGAACCCAGCCTGTATGGCTGGAAATCTATATTTAGTTAAAAACTTCACTGCCCCAATATCAGCAGGCTCTGACATGTTTAGGAGGAAAAACACTTTTGTTAAAGTGCTGTTAGTAGCTGCTGCCTTCTGTGAGGGCTAGTGTAAATGAGCCATCGCTAAATATTTATTAGTTATCATTAAAGCATAATTAGACCTTTGTGGAGGCTGCATGTGTAAACAAATGATGAACAGCTTAAAGTCTTTATCTCCTTTCTACTTATGTGCCCAAGGATGAGGGCTGTAATCAATTTCTGTAATAGATTTTTTTTTAACTGAAAATACACTTATTCAGTCTAAACAGCTTTTCCACTAAATGGAAAAGCTCTGTTTCACTGACTCCTCTTAAGCTTTGGCTTTTCCCAGCAGACTGGGAAACCTTTAGGTGAGAAACAGTCAGATTACTTTAGCAAATACTGAGGAAGAGGGAGGGAGTTTCTTCACATTTTGCTTTTCTGTATGAGATCAAGGTGATGGTTTCTGTTCATCATTCTCTTTGTAAATCTAGACAGATCTGCTGGAGGAAGCTGTGCCTCTGATGGCAGTAGGCAGCAAAGCTCCCTGACTGCCTCTAGTTCAATAATGCAGAGGTTTGAAGTAAACTCCCTGTCTTTGTTAATGATGAACATGAAGCTGATATTGTGGAGAAGCTTGGGTCAATGAACCTCTGACTGAGCTTACGCAGGACAGATAAACTGGGCAGAGAACTAGGGTCAGGTAACTTCAGCACAGGGCTAACTCTCATGTGACCTGTGGCTCGCTTTGCTCTGGGCTGTGGCACTCTGTGAACTTGCTGGTTTTCCTAGGTTAGTTATTTATCACTTTGTTTTTCAGGTGGAAGACAAAACTCTCAGGCTTAACTGGAAAGCATGTCCAGAGAGTCTCTGTCAGATCTCTGTCAGATCACTGGAAAGTGAGTTTTGTAACTGAAATTGCATTAAGAAATAATTGCCTAATGCAGAAACTATGGACAGGCGGCACAAATCAAATGCAGAGAATTTCTTTGGGTAAGGAGTTATTTAAAAGTAAGTTAGATTCCTACTCTTCCCTGCAGCTCATGCTTGAGTTAACAGGCTGCTGACTGATGTCAAAGTGGGGGCAATAAGAGGACCAGCAGTAACTACAGCTTTAGGAAAAGAAGGCAATTAGCAAACTTCTTGAAACCATCATCTCATGCAATCAATAGGTTAATGGTCTTTGATTTCCTTATAGTCAGCAGAAGGCATGCTGCTGCTACTTGCAGTTATCTTCTAATAATTCACTGGTGACTTCTACAGGGGCTGGTGCATGCTGTGCATTCTGAGATCAAGGCTGTGCCCAAGCACCAAAGACTCATTTTTTAATGGGAAAATGCTGGCGTTATAAAACCCTAAAATGGGGCTATCTTAGCCCGTACCCTACTACAATGGATTGCTACTAGCCCTGATGGAAAAGCAGGATTTTCAACCTGTCCTCCAAGAAATCACTATGTAAGTTGTTGATTTCTCTTAAAGACCAGAGACTATTAAAGAGATTCCTATCACAGATGTTAAATGTTAAAGAGAGGAAAACAAGAAGGCATAAGAACTGTTTTTCCAATAGCTGTGGATCTGAAAGAGGCTGAAAGTGACTCGTATTTCTTAGCTATAAGCCCTTCTTACAGATGGTAAGTGAATAGTTTTTGCTAGCTTTCTGTATTACCCTGAGTGTCTTGTCCAAGACAGACTTGCAGAGACTGATCTGGGATGTTCCCACATCACCAAGCATCTCTCTCCTTGGAATGAATTCACAGAGCTGAGAGGTGCAATGCAGAGGAGAAAAATGTTCTTGCACTCCCACTTGTATCCAGAACATTAGGTTTCTGGTATGTATCACTGTTTCTCAATAAGATGGAAAGTATCCTGTAAAGTCTCATGGTCTAGGCAACTATCATCCTTTTTTAAATGGATAATAAACCATTTCCTTCCTTTCAGGAAAGTAAGAGCAGTATTTGCACTACCAACAATTTATGTAATAGCTTAGTGAGTAAAACACTTATTCAGACATGAGGGATTTTTACTTAATAACATTCGGTGCTGGACCAATCTTATTTTATAATGGATAAACTATTCCCTGGAGGGAGAAGAAGGAAAAAGAAAAAGGAATAAAAATCACATTGGCTTAGTTCTAGCATCTGAACCAAATTACTTTTTTTTCTATTAGTCTGATCAATTTCCTCATCAGAGTTTCACAGGGTTTTAGGCAGCATTGGTTTTGTCCCAGATCTTATCTCACATTTATTTGCACATATCACATTAAAGCATTAAAGGAATCATTTCATTTTGTGTTCGCTCAGTGAAAAAAAATTTAGCGGAATTGTAATTTCCTCTGCAGCCTTTTATAATGAGAAATACTTCAGGAATCAGCAATTTTAAAGAGCATCAACTGTTTCTCCCTCTAGTGAAAAGTCTGCAATCACTTCCAAAAGGGCCCTTCTCTTTTGCACTGCTAATGAACAGGCAGCATCACGAGCTTCTCTTACCACCCAGTGCAGAGGTCAAATATTCTGGTACTGTTATCTACCTGTTGGGAGATGAGCAACCTCTAAGAACAATCACTGTCACCTTTGCTGAAGCTTTGAATTATTCCAAATCTGCTTTCTCACATAAGGCTAAATCCCCTCTTCCCTGGGATGAACTCCTCCTCCTGGAGGAGATGGCTTTGCAGTTTGTGAGCCAGATACTGGGGTTAGTTCCAAGCTTGATTTCCCCTGCAGGTGATATATGGGGATGGGAAACCATTCACTGGAAGGATCCTCCTGGTGGAGGGGCAAAAGAATGATTTGCCTACACATATGCTCTGCAGCAGGGAGTTCATACTTACGTTTTGTTATTAGGTTTTGTTAGTTTATGCTGTTTCATAAGAGGATAAGGGAAGGATATAGCAAATTATCACAGGATATGGGTTTTGCTCATTTCATCTAGACTTGTCATAGTAGGTTCAACATCAGGCAGGAATCAATCACCCCCTGAAAAAAGATGTCAAAGAAGTCTTCCAAAATTCTTCCCACCCTTCCACAAAGATTTCTGACTTCAAGCCGTGGTAGTAATATTTGTGAATAAGCTTGGGGAAGCTTGCAAGAATCTAGAGATTTTGACTAAAAACAGGTGCTGGATCCATTCTCTTATTGTCAGTTCTTCTGAGGTATCAGCAAAGGTAGCTTGGAATGAGCTATTCATTGCATTAAGTTTCCAAACTCTCCTTCAGCTCTTTCAATTTTGCAGTCCAGTGGAAAAGATTGTCTCACTGTTATAAATTACCCTGTGCTGTACTCCAATCTTTTTGTGAAATTTGTATCCCTCCAAGCAGTGCTCAGCTGCCAGCCTGTTACCTCCTTTCTCTGGCCCAATTAGTTCAGAGGCAATCTATTTAATCCCTGAATAGTCTGCATAGGTGACTGCAACTTCCAGCTCCCTTGTATCTTTCTCTGAAAGCTTCTCTATTGATGATGTATGTTGTATGTTAGCCCACGTTGCACATTCGGGGGTAACACTCTCGCATAGAATTCATGGCACTATCTCAGAGAGCAAGTAAGCATGGTCTTTATTCATGCACGCTTAAGCCGAGGTTGAATTCAACTTGTCCCGCAGGGTTGATGCAGAACTTGAACACAAAGCAATAGGTTTCATTTTTCTTAAGTAATTTTGTTTGCAGAATGGCTTTCCACACACCAAGCTTTGTACATTTGTGTGGCCAAATTACTGGGGAGAGAGGACAAAAAGAGTCAAGAGAGTTTTTTCCTTGAGTCATTTTAAAAACTGTGAGGCATTTCATCAAGGAAAGCTAGTGAGTTTCTGTGCTCTGCAGCAGTGCTTTTGAAAGCATGAACCTGCTGTCAGCAGTTAAATGGATAGTTTTCTCAAGCTGAACCTTTCAAAAAGAAGTTTTTAAAGAAGGAATTGGTCCAGAGCCAGAGTTAGAGCCACAGAGTAAAAAAGCAGCAGGAGACTCAGTAGTGGGTAGTATTGTGGGTAGCGTGAAAAATGGTAATGTCTATACTGCAGTAGCATTGAAAGACTGGAGTCAAAGGAAAGACCCTTTTTAGACAGCCCTCTGAATATGTGGACAGCTAAGTGGCTGACAGGTGCTGAGAGGCTGACAGAAGAAATCAAAGTGGTGCAGAGGGAATAGGAGGGTTTATTATTAGCTGAACTATCTGCTCATAATCCATCCAGCCTGAGCCTTCCATGATCTTTACATGCGTGTAAATTGCTGAACAAAATCCCACTAGTATTTTGGTAGCTGGTTGGGTACTTAGGGATTTCAGCAAACCATCCTGTGCTTGGATACCATCCATTCACAGAGTCACACAAAATGTGACCCTTGGAGGTTGTGTAGTTTTCAAGGGAGGAACAATATTTAGTCAGGTTACCTTGACAGAATGAGTTTTGTTATCAATTTCTCATGCTGCAACTTGCAATTTGTCTCATGTATTATCACTCTGAATCTTCTAAAAAGTCTGGGTTTGTCTTCTCTATACCCCCTGTGAGGTAGGTAAGACAACAGGATCATCCCTCAGTGGTTAGCTTTCTCTTTTTGAGGATGAGTAAGCTCAGGTCAAAGTGTCTTCTTGGTTTCCATGTGCTCCCACCCCTTAACTGCCATAAGTGACCTCAAGTGGACACAGAGCAATATCTTAAAGGCTTTTTAACATTAAGGAGACAAAAAGTGGAAGGTGCTCCAGACGTAGTATAAGAATTACTGATTAGCCTCAAGATGGTCAATCCACCTATAAGGATGCTACTGAGACATTGGACCATACTTTACAAAATAGACTAGAGAGCATAAGGACACTGTGACAGAGGGTTGTAAGGAAGGAAATGGAAACACATTTAATAGAAACAAGATTGGAACCAGACTGTGACTTCAGCAGGAGAAAAGCAGTGAGATCTCACGTAGGACATGAACACAGGTTCCTACTAATATTTTTGAGTTGATAGCCAGGTAGTTGCACCCTTAGCAGCTATTACAGGCACAAAGAGAAAATCTGAAAACCTCTGGTCTACCCTTGGTGCTTGTAGATAAATCATATTTTGTCTTTGGTAATGATGTTCCTAATTTTAAGACTTTCTTCTGTCATACTCTTTGTTTGAAATTGCCGAATCTGATTGATCACTCTCCTGAGACTGGCCTGGGAGAAGCTGGTTCAGGAAGTCAGTTTGCTTTTATTAGGCTATTTGGTTTCCTCCATTCCTTTGTGTTTAGTGTGGCTGTTTTCTGTTCACACAGCTGGAAAGTATCTTTTTATAATTTTCTGATAATCAAAATAATTTTTAAACTTTGCCTCATGTAGATAAAACCTTAATAAGTTTTTCCCCCTACTGGAATAAAAGAAAGGTAATTCTTTCCTGGAGCTTTAAGAAAACATTTAGCAGTGGATACAGCACCATTTAAAGAAACAGGAAAATCTTTACTTCCATAGACAATCTCACTGGAGTTACAGCACAGGCAATCAGGTAAATGCCTAAACTCAGTGATGTATTTTTCATGACATTACTGCACACTTTTACTCATTGTTTGGTCTTGCATATTAATAGATAGATCTGTTACTGAAGACAAGTATTTAATCACTCCAGCCTCCTTGATTAGCCAGAGTATTCATACCTCAATTTCCCAGAATACTCAAGATTTAAACACGAGGAACTATTTTCATAAAGTCCCAGCTGCCTTTACAACCAGATTTTCCTTAAGAGCTTTCTCTCTCTTAGGCCTGCATCAACTGTCTTTGCTCTGAAAATATGCTGAAAGGCTTGAAAGTTGAGTTAAAAACAGGGAAATCACTTGGACATTATTCTCACACTTACTTTGTGGAAATTGATTTTGTTTATTAAAAATTAGTAAGAGAGTAGGTAGTGAGAACAAATAACAAGTCTTAAACCACCTTTCTCCCACACCTCCCTCCTTCTTGGGCTCATCTTCACCTCCGATTTTTCTACCTCCTCCCTCTGAGTAGAACAGGGGAACAGGGAATGGGGGTTGTGGTCAGTTCATCACATGCTGTCTCTACCACTTGTTGTTACTCACAGATGTAAATTGGAAGAGGGCAGATTCAGGCTAGATATAAGAAAGAAATTCTTTATGGTGAGGGTGGTGAAATACTGGAACAGGTTGCCCAGGGAGGTTGTGGATGCCCCATCTCTGGAGGTGTTGAAGACTAGGCTGGACAGGGCACTGGGCAGCCTGGTCTAGTGGGAGGTGTCCCTGCCTATGGCAGGGGGGTTGGAACTTGATGATCTTTAAGGTCCCTTCCAACTCAGGGCTTTATATGATTCTATGATTCTATGATTCTATGATTCTATGATTCTATGATTCTATGATTCTATAAACTGCTCTAAGTGTGGGTCCTTTCCACAAGGTGAGGTGGTTCAGGAACAGACTATTCCAGTGCAGATACTCCTCAGGATCACGCGTCCTGCCAGCAAACCTGCTTCAGTATGGTCTTCTCTCTCCATGGGTCCCTATGGGACCACATGCTTCAGTGCATGCTCCCATAGAGATCAGCCTCCTTTGGGCATAAACCTACTTTATTGTGAGGTCTCTCACGGGCTGCAGGTGAATCTCTGCTTCACTGTGAGCCAACATTGGCTGCATGAGGACAGCCTGCCTCAATGTGAGCTGCAGGGGAATCTCTGCTCCAGCACCTGGAGCACTTCCTCCTCTCGCTCTTCACTGACCCTGTTGTTTGCAGTTGTTGCTTTTGCATATTCTCACTCCTCTCCTCTGACTGCTATGCAGTGATTTTTGCCCTTTATGTAAAATGTTATTGCCACTGTTGCTGGATTCAGCCTTGGCCAATGGCCAGTCCATCTTGAATCCAGCTGGCATTTGCTCTCTACCAAAGATAAGGAAATTTCTCACATCTTCTCACTGATACCATCCTTGCAGCCTCCCTGCTAGCAAAGCCTTGCCATGTAGCCCCAATTTACCTCCATAGAAACAGACTTGTGCATGTGTGCTTGATTAGTTTCTGAGGATGTTCCTTGGACTGCATCTATGTTCTCACTTCTGATTTTGTTGTAGAACTCCATTTTGGGCTTTTCTTCTTAATTTTCGGTGTTATGCTCAATCACCTTTACACGTACTCTGAGTAAATGAAAAATGATATATTTAATGGCCTCAGTAAAAATCAATGCAATCAATATAATTATTTACTATTTGTATTGCTCCTTGGTCTAATAACTCAAAGCTTGGGCTTGAGTCAGTGAGGCTCTGGAAAAATACTCAATGCAGTTCTTGCATGCTAACAGGGACAAGGAACAAAAAAGTCTTGTAATCCGAAGAGATAGGTCACTTAAAATGTGAGAATTAGAAAAGTTATTAAAGATGAAGTACCAGAGGGCAGAGATTAATGTTTGAATTTTCAGAAGATTGTAAATTCTCTCTTGGGACCCTAAACAAAGTGGTAAGGCCATTAAAAACTCCTGGGAAAAAACTGCTTTTAAAATAAAGCTTTAAGTTACATATTAGTGTCAAGCCAAAAATCAATGGTGAATCAAGGAGCTTAATTCAGATTTTCTGACTCCTAGATAAGTACCTGCCTATAAATTCTCTGGGAAGAATTGAAATTTTTGGCAAAACCGCTATTATCTTCAGCCGGAAAGTTTTAATTCTCAGGTTTTCCATGTCTCTCACATGAGACATTACAAATATCCCATCTATTGTGTATGTAAGAGAAGAAAAAAGATTTTTTCTTAGGTAGCCTGTGCCTTTCACTGCAAAATCCTTCACAAGGGGAGCACAGTGATGGAGAGCAACTCACATTCATAATGGAACACAAACCTTAAAGTTGCTTTCTGCCTCCCTGCCTCCTTCCTATGAGTCCATCAGGAAAACACAGTAAGCATATAGATGGCATTCTCAACAAAAGCAATACATCAAACAGTATTTAATCTTATAGATTTTCTTTAGCTGCATGGTGAAATATGCAGTTCTGGGTAGTGCAAACCAGCTGTCAAAAAGCTGAGAAATTTCTTTTTATGGAGAAAAGAACCGATTCACTGGCAAAAAAGTAGTTTTAGTTCTCCAGCACAGAAAATGTTAAGATGTCATATTTTGCTGAGAGAAGGAAAGTATGAGAAAGAGGAAAACAGAATAATAAAAAATTGACAACTTTGTCATGAAGATTAGAAACAAAAAGAAGTTTTTGTCTCAAAGGGATAGCAGGAAGAAAGAAACCTCACCTTCTTTCAGTCAAAGCATCAAACTTTTTGGAAAAAATGAAAAAAGAAGTGGTTCAGGAGCTGTGAGCCCTTGCTGCTGTCTGGTGAAGTCAGCCTGAGACAGAGAAAGAAAAGAGCTGCAGCTTGTTGGTGGTGGTTCAGTGGGGACTTGCTATGGGTCAGTCCATGTGGTCACCTCTGCAGCACTTGCAGATGTTGTGGGTATGGGCAGAACCAGATAGGGACCACTGTGTATTTTCTCTCTTTAGTTGTAGACCAGGATGTGCTGCCCTTTCCCAGCAGTGTTCACTGATGTCAACCAATGATTTCTCTGTTGCTGGACAAATTGCACTGTCTATGCTCAAAACAATAGCATCATCTGCATAGCCACTGTGCTCAGCACAAGTAGAACAGATTCTTCATAGTTCTTAATAAATTTTAAAGATCTGTTTCTGGTACAGAGAATATTGTTACTGCCCAATGGTTTTAGTCAAATTTAGACTTTGGCAGTGCTCTGTATCATACTATTAGCTTAAAAACCTCCCAGTTTTTCACTCACACTTCCATCTTAGATTGAGTGGTTCAAGCCCCCAAAAATCCCTCTCTGCGACTTTGGACTGCAGCCTTTTTTCATTCTTCCTCAGATTAGAATTGCTGTTAAAAGGATTTTTTATTTCATCTAGAGGCTAGAGGAACCTGAAATGTGATTCTCAAATGATGTCAATTGGTGTGATTTAGTGAAGTTAGCTTGCTAATTTAAATGCATTTTCCCTATAATTTTAGCTTTTGTTTGTGCAGAATTTTCTTCCCGATAAAGGCATTCTACAATGCCTTGTACAGACTTCGTTGCCATTCCAGTCACTGATTTCAAGGAAAGTGAGCATCATTATTTCATTAGTCTCTGGTATTTTATATTTAATTTCTGAGAGTTTAGCGGTGTCTCAAGTTGTAGTCATGTTTCTCATAGATTTACACTTCAATTAAATGGCACTTAACTCACGGAAAAATGATTGTCATAATTTTTTACCAATCTTTGGATAACAAATTTTGCTGCTTTGATCATCTTATATTAGTCTAATAAATATCCTGATAAATTACTCTTACTTTTCAAATAAATTAATCCACAATAAAAATTAATTTAGCTGTGCCTAAAATTGAAAACAAGGAAACATTAAAGAGGGAATTGAAAAAAAAGCAATTACCCACTTAACTGTGCTGATTTTATGGTTCATCAGTCATGATATGTGTTGCACTCTCTCTTGCATCATCTCAGATACAGATTGTGCATTATCAGAGATTTTTCTGTTTTGAGGTGAGCATCTGGATGGAACAGAGGAGACAACTGCCAGAGAGGAGCTTGTAGTACTACCTTTATGGAAGCTGGTACAACTGGATAGATGAAATGGAGCACCTGACAATCTGCACCACCTTTGGCATCCTCAGGCTGTCCTTGGGGCAGGGACCAAACCTGCTCATAGAAGACAAATAAAAGTGGAAATGAAACATTGCTGGATACTGTGAATTTAACATTGCAAGAAGCGTTTGGATGGATGCCTACTCAACTCTTTGAGCTCGAAAGACCGTTTTGTAGGACGTTTGACATAGTATATATAGCCTGAAGGGGGCCTACAAGACAGCTGAGGAGGGACTATTTGCAGTTGCAGCAATAGGATGGGGGACAACGGTTTTAAACTAGGTTTAGATTAGACATAAGGAGGAATTTCTTTTTTGAGCTTCGCGACCCATAGGAACAGGTTGCCCAGAGAGAGGGTGGAAGTACACCATCACTGTAGACATTCAAGGCCAGGCCTGAAGGAGCTCTGAGCAATCTGATCTTGTGCAGATGTCCCTGCTCACTGCAGGGGAGTTGGGCTAGATGATCATTGAAGGTCCCTTCCAACTCAGCACATTCTATGATTCTATAGTAGATTTTAGTCATGGAAGGACTATAGCTGCAGCTGCCAATCCAGCTTGCACTGCTATCTCAAGATGCTGAATCCTGCTGGTTTCAGCAAGGTGGTGTGTGCTTGTGTGCAGTTTGGTGCCAGTGCACACGATACTGAGCACTGTATTTTTCCACAGCAGTCTGCTTTTGCACTGCATTTTCTCCACTTTACTGTTTTGTCTTTACTATCTCTCCTTTTCGTTCCAGGAGGGCTTGTATTCTGTTGCTCCTGAAGTTACTAAGAGACATCCAAGCTTGAAAACCTCAAGAGTCTCTAGTAATATTTTATTGCCTCACATAACATACACATAATTATATATGATGATACAGATAAGAAGTTAATTACACCTTATTAAATTCATTTGCCATGTAAACCCAAATTATAGTATAATGCAAATTAAGTAAGAAAAGACATTTGCTTTCCTATATTTTGAAGGGGATTTCAGGACAACCAGAAAAAATTTCATATACAGGGGAGGGTATCCTGGATCTTGTGGGTAGTCTAATCTCTATGCTTAAGCTGTCTCCTTGGTCTATCTTTTACACTGAGATGACAAAAGATGTTTTAAAATCAGGATTCCTCAAAACGGCTTTAAATGTCTCTTCGACATCTCTAAGGGGATCCTAAGGTGATCTGCTTAAATACCAGTACCTGTAGTTCCAGGTGACTCTGCTGACTATTTTTAAATGCTTGTCATGGTTTCAGCTGGAATGGAGTTAGTTTTCTTGCTAGCAGTTGATGTAGTGCTGTGTTTTGGGTCTGGGGTAAGGAACAGTGTTGACAGGGCACTGGGGGTTTTTGCTGTCTCTAAGCTCTCAAAGCCTTTTCTCCTCCTCACACCTCCCTGCTGGTGAGTTGTCTGGAGGATGCACAAATAATTGGGAGGAGACACAACTGGGAGAGCTGATCCTGGCTGACCAAAGGGATATTCCACACCATGTGATGTGGTGCTCAGTATATAAAAATGGATGAAGAATATGAAGTGAGGGATTATTGGATCTGTGGTATTTGCCTTCCCAAGTCACCATCATGTGTATTGGAACTCTGCTTTGCTGTAAATGGCTTTCCTTGGAGTGGCTGAAAAGCTGTACACAAAATGTATGGTTTAGATGTACATCATTAGGGAATTTACTGACCATTTCTTTCTAGAAATCTAGGTTCAAATACCACGTCTCCACAGACTTGGCAAAGACTCCTGTCTGAGTAGCATGGTGACAAGTACATCTGGTTTACACTTAAGAAGAGACTGGGAAGATAATTCAATGATTAGAAAAATGAATTGCAGTGAGAGTTAATAGTGTCACTGACACTCAGGGTCCCCAGGGATGCTCTGGCAAGAGGTGAGCACCAGCTCTATACCAACAGTGAAGAGGACATCGTTGAAAACTGGATATTAATCTCCTTATTCCATTACAGTTACTGGGCAACTGCAGGTGTTGTGATAAGAGTAAGCAAATAATTTTCATTTTAAATTGTATTGTCTCTAGACAGCTAATTATATTTACTTCACCATTATTAAAAGCATTGCTAAAAGCGTATGTGTCCTGTGATGTCTTTCATGTGAGGATGATAAATCTAATAAGTCCTTTTCCTCTCTAAATTCTCTCCTGCATTGGAATCAACTGTGGCTCTGTGGCTTTTTAAATTTTAAAATGTTGCTCACTAACTTAGTTGATTAACAGATGTTACTGTACGCCAAGGCCAAGGAAATGGTTTTTCAAAACTCATCTTACAAAATCATTAACCCTCTTACCTTCTTATAGCAGATTAAATATTCACATTCAGATAGAGAACAATAAGTTCCCCAAAGAAAAGCTTAACAATGGCACGTTGCCACATTAATTGTTTGGCCAAATACAGGAACAAGATGGACAAGCCAAGTAATCATTCTAGAACACACTGACCCCTCTGTTCATACAGACCTGCATCTTCCAAAGTTAATTTGGAAATGTTTCCCTTTGTGTATTTCAACAGAAAATAAAAAGTAGTCTCTTACTGGCTTTTCACAAATAAGAGATGACAAGCACCTGCTCATGATGTGCCCTGTGTATAGCGGTAATACAAGAAACTTCTTGTAGGTAGTTCTAAAATTTTAAATGTTAATCCTAAATCAATGGAGCATTTCTTGCAGAATTGTTTTGTTTTGTTTGTTTGTCTCCCAAAAATGTGTTACTGTGTCAAAAAGATTTCTAATTAAATACTACTGGAGAGAATGCAGAAGAAACATGAAAATCAGCATGCTCCTCAGTGTAAGAAAGACAAAAGAAATTCAATTTACAAAGCAGCCCACTGTAGTGTTCTACACAGGTATACAAAGCCAGTCATAATTTCCAAAGAAATCTGAATATTTTTGCTGCAGATCTCAACACACACTGTGGACTTTTTGCCAGGCTATCTCCTGGATGGGCATCTTGGACTCATGTTGTATCACAGTCTACATCCAGCCCTACATTTTATCTTTGTCTCTAGGCTGACATCTTTAACCCATTCTTGTAGGCCTGTATCCCACTGTGTCTCTAGCTCCATCTCCTTTTCCTTCTGAATAGCCTTCCTGGATGGGCCCCAGCCCTCGTTTATTGCTTGCCATGTTTGGGGCTGTCAATGGACCCTGTTAGCAGTCCCTCTCTTTCAGCCATACTCATGTTCCTCAGGGCATGGTCCATGCTAGGGTCACTGCCAGCTCATGGTTTCCTTTCCCTTCAGTGGCAACTGGTCCTCCTTGAGCCCTGATATCTAAATACTATTTTTTCTCTTTCCATTGTACCATGCTTTTAGACCAAAATGAGAGGATATTTTACAGTGGAAGATGGTATTTTTCAGTTGAAGTTCTACAAACAATAATAAAGATCAATAGGACCTACATTTTTAATCCTTTAATCTCATCAACCCAATCTAAATCCTGGGTTGCATCAAGAGGAGTGTGACCAGCAGGTCAAGAGAGGTGATTTTACCCCTCTACTCGGCACTGGTGAGACCCCACCTGGAATATTGTGTCCAGTTCTGGAGCCCTCAACACAGGAAGGATATTGAGCTATTGGAGAGGGTCCAGAGAAGGGCCACAAAGATGATCAAAGGGTTGGAGCTACTGCCCTATGAGGACAGGCTGAAGGAGTTGGGGTTGTTCAGCCTGGAGAAGAGAAGGCTCAG
>VZTY01014001.1:43772-83759 GCA_013400935.1 Turnix velox | reverse complement strand
CCTATGGCAGGGGGGTAGGAACTCGATGATCTTTAAGGTCCCTTCCAACCCAAACTATTCTATGATTCTATGATTCTAAATAAGTGTAAAAGCCTAATGGTAATTCAGGATTTCTAAGAGATGTACGAAGCATGAAGTGGCTGCAATCACTGGTTCATACTGAATCAGAGGGTCAGAACCAGTCTGCCAAAGAATAACGTTTTGGGCTTCTCAGCAGTGAAGCTTTCACTCACTTTGAGTTCATATGGTCAATTCAAGACTGAAATGGCATGTGGCAAGAGCAGTGGCCTCCTCTATATCAGCTCAGGTGCTTGACTTCAAGTTGAGCGTTACACGTGGCTGGATCCAAAATGTGGAGTTCCCTTCCTTTGCAAACTTCAACCTGAGAACTTGGTCTTCACGTGAATTTTGTTGGGTTTTTTAATAGTCCTTCTACTGAAAATTATTTGACTTCTGAGTAATACAGGAATGGGCAAGAAAGAATAATTAGTTATGGTAGTTTGCACTCAGATAACTGTCATAATAAAGAATTTGCTGACACAGATCTTGATGCTGTCCACAGTATACAAACAATTAGAATTGGCTGATTGTTATCCATGGACGCTAACATTAATTGTCAAAAGATTCAGATAATAATATGAATTGTTTTTGTCTTAAGTCTGTCAAAAGAAAAATTTAATTTTTTATATACCTTTTTTGCCCAAAGGAAATATAACTGAAACATTTATTTTCAAATTGCTTTTAGACAAATGGTTCTTCTAGTAGCTAAATATAACAGTGAAGTCAATGATTTGAAGCACTGGCTTTTGATACAGTTAGAAACAATGGAGCGAATTTCTCTGTATTACATTACCTTTTGGGACCACTGTTACTATGGATCTGTTTTGTCTTATTTGGGGTATAAGTCTTTGGAAATTCATAGATAATGTGTTGATTTTTCTATGACTAACTATGAGAATTATCAAGGTAATGGAGAATATTTTAATAGTAGCCCAGGGAATATAGATGAGCAGTTTACACAAGGCAATAGCTGAAACAAAAATGCTTTTAAAACTGAAAAGACTTCTAACAATGATTTATGTGTGTCCTGCAAAACAAACAGCATGTTGATATTGTGAATTTCCAAATCAGTTATTTTGATGATACATGTCAAAATGAAAAGTCAACATTAACAAATTCATTCAGAGAAGAGGAAAGAAAAATGAGAGTGTAGCTCTGTCTTTTTATTTTATAAAACCAAATGTATCATTGACAGAATCGCCCTAAACTATTCAGGTCTTTTTTTTACTCAATTCTTTAACAGATGTTGACTGTACACATTGCAGGGGACAGATACTTATCTGTCAGCACTAAAAGCACCTGCAAAATAACAAACACCTTTGAATATTTACTGTGCTTTGCTGTGACCACCTGTCAGTGACCCCCAAAATATTTACTTAAATAGTTTTTTTAAAAAACCTTTTCTGAAAAGAAAAACCTGCCTTCTGTCTTTACTCTCTCATTGTTTTTCAAAAGGTCAAAGTATGATGTAGTAAAAACTAGGGGGTCATTCTGGATTCTGTATGCCTGCACATGCTCACAAATCACAGTTGGATTCTATTAAAAAATGACAAGTTGCCAACATTCTGCTAGGTTTGTAACTGTAATGGTCAATTCAGTGGGCTATGTGTTGTATTCTACCACTGCTTATTGAGACAGACCTTTTTTTCAAGGGGTTTCCTTCCCTTTAATTCAGTTTCTGGTATTCTCTTTTTTTGCTTGAGAACATTTAGTAAATCCCCAGTTCCCTAGCTCAGATTTTGAAATGAGTGCACTTGGAATGAAATATGGCTGGGGTCACTGCCTTTCTTGAGGAGACTGGGGAACAGAAGGTTTAATATTAACATGTAGGAATTTTTCTACATTTGGAGCTCATATAATGAGACACATGAATAAAATGGCGACCACTTTATTCAGGGATTCTAGCAATATGCCATGCTTGCAAACAAGGGCAGTAAAATTAGTTTCTAGTGATAAAAGTGAGAAAACCATTATGACAGAAATTACAGTGTTTTTAAGATTATCAGGTTCTAAAGATGATGACATTTCTACTTGCTCTCATTTATATTTATCACAAAATTATATTTGAGTAAATTGTTTGCTCTCACAGGCAAAGTAATTGCATGAAATTAATTTCAGACCAGAAAGGAAAAATTAAAAGAAAAATTTAAAAACAAGAAGCACCATTTATTTATTACAATTCTAACTCTCCTCCTTTCCTTTTTTTAATATGTGACTTGGGAGAAATGGGGGTCCAGTCTTGTCCTTCATGGTAGTTGGTAGCATGATCGCTGCAGAGTTCCAGATGTTAAAAGCACAAGCACAAAAATGAAAGAGAGTAATTCAGAGGTGGTTTTCGTCCTCTCAAGTGGTCCATAGTACCCCAGGATTGCAGCAGTGTGAGCTGACAGAGTGTTTCATGAAGTTGGGCTCATTCAAATGGTACACAAAGAAGAAAAGCAGACATCAAACTGAGGCAATAGTGACTTTTCCACATGTGTGCCATCCCTACCCTGGAGACATTCAAGGCCAGGCTTGCTGAAGCTCTGAGCTGCCTGGTCCAGTACACAATAGTCTTGCTTACTAGGTTGGACTAGATGATCTTTGAAGGGCCCTTCCAACTCTTCTATGATTCTATGTCATGAGGAAAAAGAATTACCCACAGACTGGAATTGGAGAGATTTTGAGGGATGGTAGGGATGGAAATACACCATGGTCATGGCAGTGAAAGGGCAAGCACTGGAGGTAGCATCCCAACTAGAGTTTGAATTTGTGGATGTAAGATGGGAAGAGGGCATAGCCTCAGTTGTCAGATTTTAGGAGGCCTCAGGCAGCAAGGCTGGATCTCTGACCAGGGGCAGCACAATTTAGATGAACTTTCAGCAACAGCCATGAAGAGTTTGAGGGTAAAACAGTGACCTGTTCTTGATTAAGGAGAGGTGAAGAACTGTATTGCATCAGCTCATGCATGACTCCAAGAATTAGATGGGTGACCTTTTCCTTAGGTGAGTTCATGGCAAATATTTCAATAGTATCTAAAATATTTCTTACTCCTCTGGAAGAGAGTAATAGAATTATTTCATGCGATGAAACAAAAAAGCATCCCTTGGCGACTATAAAATGCAGTTGAAGGCTGTCAGTCCTCTGTGCATAATATTCCCTGACCTTATAGTTTGCAGAACAGGGTTGTTGTTAATTGATTCACTAATAGTTAGATAATGAATCTGTCTGTCACGACTGGGTGCTGTTTGAGTACTTGATAATGCAGCATTAATTCCCTACACCATATTCTTGGTAAAAAATGGAACAGAAAACTGTCTTTGTCCTGTCCTTTGGCTTTAGTGTCCCCATGCACCAGATGCTGGTGAGACTGGCTTTTTTACATTCAAGGTAGGATGCTGTCATGGTTTAACACCAGTCAGCAACTAGGATCATGCAGACACTTGCTTGTTCCCCTCCTCCCCCGCAGTAGAGACTTGGAACAGTAAAAGTGAGAAAAATTATGGCTTGAGATAAAGACAGTTTAAAGAAACTTAAGAGAAGCAAGAGCTGTGCATGCAAGCAGAGCAAAGCAAGGAATAATTCCCACTGGCAGGCAAGTGTTTATCTATTTCCAGGAAAGCAGGGCTCCAAGATAATCAACAGTAACTTGGGAATCAAAATGCCATAGCTACGAATAGTCTCCCCTTCGTTTTTGTTCCTCATCCTTACGTGCTGAAGATGACAGCACTTGGTGTAGAATATTTCTTTGGCCACTTGGGGTCATCTGTCCCAACTGCTTTTTGTTCACTCCCAAACTACTTCCTGGTGGAATGTTGAGAGGAGCCGAAAAAGCCTTGAGAGCTCAGCAGCGACCAAAACCACTACCAACAGTATTCTCAACCCAAACCCAAAAGTTAGCACTAAACCAGGTGCTAGCAAGAAAGTTAACTCTATATCAACTGAAATTATGATAATTCCAGATACTAATTTGATGGTTCTCATGTTTGCTTTTTAGTTAAAAAGCCTTTAGGTAAAAGTAACATTGGTTTTCCATCAGCATAGATTGTGCTGCAGTGTCTTAGGGCTCTCATTTTTATAGTGTAATTCATGCAGCAAAAGCTTCCAAATGTAGTGAAAGTCGTGTATGAAGAAATAAACCAGGTTCTTCTTAGTTTCTGTCCCTACAAAGCAAAAAAAGACTGATCACTCCTGCAGGTGCATCCAGGACTACATTTTCTGTTGTGGTGCTACAAAGTTTCTTCTTTTTGTGTTCTTAGTGTTTTATAATTTTTACTTATGGAAAAGTAAGCCAAAATCCCCAAACACAAAACCAAATCCACAACAAAATACAGGAGCAGTGATGATTTTAGAACAGGGGTGATTTTGAAATCACATATATCCAGTATAGGTCAATTATGCTACAAAAATTTAATCTTCTCTAATGGAATCACTTAACATGTATTACTACACTGCAGCACAATAAAAGATTTTTCTCCAAGAATAAATGTTAGCTGAGGCTTAGATACATAACACCTGTGACATGGGAAACATACCTTACTATTTTACATTTCCTATCAAATTTAGTTTGTGTTTGATTAGCAGATAACACAGGTATAATCACTTTAGCAACATGTTATTCCCTCTGTCATGTGACAAATTCTGTTCAGCGGGAAGTCAATTGAATGATGTTATATGAAATTAAATTTCTCTATTGCCATTCATACTAAGTAACCATAAACTGCTACTGTCTTACATTCTGCAGGGCTCACAAGCATCTTAATCTAGCAAATATGATTTTGTGTTCTGCATCAGTCACTCAGATTTTTCATGTCTTAAGAAAAACCAAGCTGATCTTGCATCAGGAGTGTTTGTTGGACAAAAGGGACTCTGAACTGAATTCGCTTCAGCCCCTGTTTGACCTAATTTATTTAACCTCCACATGTTTAAAAGGGGACTGAAGATACTGATTTATTCTGTAAAACACTTTCAGATTTATAGGGCAGCTGTTGGTAAGCAGGTTGGGGCAAGGTGGGGGAGGGGTCCCTGCCTACGGCAGGGGAGTTGGAACTAGATGATCTTTACCGCCCCTTCCAACCCAAACTATTCTATCATTCTGTCATTCTAAAAACCTTTCTAAACAAAATTCTGTGTCTGTTCTCAGACACCTTTTTGCTGAGCAGGACAGAGGGACTGGGGGGAGGCAGGGAAGCAGAAGGAAGAATAAATTTACTGTTTCTCTCTATAGCTCTATAAAGCCTGAGGAGGGACACCATTGCATCCCTTCCCATGCGTGACCAATTGATTAATTTACTTGTGTTCATAACTCAGGGCACAGCTGAGTGTGGAGTGTGGGGGTTGGGGAGGGTGTAATTTGGGGATAGTGATGCTGCTTTGCAGGAATACTTGTAAAATGAGCATTAAGGCTTGGTAGCTGGTCTCCAGCAAAGTCTGCTGTGCTGTCTGATGACATTGAATTCATATGCATAATATGCTGTTAAGAGGGAGAATTTTGGAGTTTCAGTGCCATTGTTCGTGATGCTGTTCTTCACAATACAGAAGCACACTAAGGGGAAATTATTTCACCTACTTTTAGCCCTTCAAGTGTTAGATATCCAGACTAAGATGGGTTTCTGCTCAGATTATAGAAACAATATTTTGTACCTCCAATGAACAGTTCAAGCCATCCTAAAACATAGAGGAAACATAAATAGGATCACTGATCTACATAATGATCTTTTTTGCCTAGTGAGGGCTTGTGGATAACTGATTCAGACAGGATGACTCAGCTCCAGCTCTTTGTAGTTGAAGCTAGAGATGATATTCCCCTTAGGTAACCAGAATTTAACCAGGAGGGCAAATAGGATAATGGAATGCTTTATCATGAAGTTCCCAACTACAGAAATCTGACCTGAATAACTAATTGCTAGTGGAGATCTTTACACACTAATTAGTGATGTTTCTTTCCCTGAACTGAGCATAAATTATTGAATGCTCAGTTTTCTGACCTTATCCAGAGAAAAAGCCTTTGGTAATAGGCTGTAATAAACCTATTGAGTCTCTTCTTGGGATGATCTACAGCATGATTTTGAAGCCATTAATATAGTTGTCATATCTCTTGAAAGCATAATATAAATCTAGACTGGAATAATGGAGTAGGGATTGACTGGTAGAAGCAAGCTGGAGAAATAACAGCATGAAACTGAGGCAGCTGGAAGCTTTGTCATCTGCTTGCAGGGTGAGATGAGAGAATGAAAAGCTGCTACAAGAGAAGAAGATAAGGGGGCAAGGCAAGATCTTGGGGAAAAGAATCATAGAATGTATTGAGCTGAAAGGGACTTTTAAGGATCATCTAGGCCATCATCAACTATGTCAGACTGCTCAGAGCCTCCACAGCCTCTCTTGACAACCTGTTCCAGTGCCCAAAAGAGGGAGAAGGCTGCATAAGGAGTATGAAAAATGCCCTTCAGAGAACCTGAATGTAGCTGCTGAGGTATCTCACAGCTTCTTAGGCAACTGCATTGAGACACATTACCAAGAGAAGAGAAGGTTGTGTGACTGTCAGCATCAGTGCAACCGCTGCCAGAGAGAGGCAGGAATCTTTGCTTCTCTTTCATTGTCCATTTGTTTCCTTCCTTCTGTTTTTGATTTTAAGATACTGCCCTCCTCCTGGTCTGTGATCATGGGCAATGCAGCACCACAAATCAACCTGGGTCATCAGCTGTAGAATGGTGCAGGAGTTACTAAGAGTCAGTATTATAAGAGTCAGTCAAAAAGAGGAAAGTAACAAATTCTGGAGTGTTGACTCTGCAACATATTTTGCTATTGGTTTGAACAGATGAGAATGCAAGTTTGGATGAAGTCTTTTGTTTGGAAACTGAAGATTACTAGCTGTTAAAACTCAGCACACAACAAGCTATTTGTTCTTAGCAGTGTTTATTTTGACTTCTGCCTTTAGCTGACTATGGGATTAAGTCTTGGTAAGAGATAAAAATTAAGTAAATAACTCACTCCTAATGAGCTACATGTAGTTACAGAAATAAGTGGATTACAATGAGATATCTTCTTGTTGGAGAAGTACATAACTCCCATTCCTCATTGGCATATTAGAAGACTGAAGTCAATCCAAAATAGATTTTAGATGCTTAAACTTTCACTGACTGGAAGTATGTGTTGGAGAGCAGAAATTAAATGACTAACACCTATTTGGTTCTTGACTTAACAGTTTAAAGGAATGGTTTCACTTGTTTGGGGAAGGTGATTTCATACAGACATTCTTATTATAACCTTCAGCATACTGTCAGAAGCAGCTCCTAAGTAAGTATATTCTTACTTAATTATTCTTAAGATAAAGAGACAAAACCAAACTAATGCTGGGAACTTTGTTGTAAACCAGTGATGTGACAAATAATGATATTTTGTGGCAGAGAAATCCTTGTGTTCTGGATGCTTCAGATGGTCTGGATGTGCTCCACAAGCCCTGATGTTCCCATAGTATGCTGGATGCTCCAGCTCCTGACCACCAGAAGTGTTTAGCCCTTTGCCTCCCCCATGGACACATTCCCACTAATTGCTCGGGAAAAGCAGGAGGCACAGTGGTGGGTCTAGACAGTGGGCTGGATGGACTTGGAGGGCTCAGGTTGTTCCTAGGGAGCTGAGGGATGCTCCTTTTTAAAGCATACATATAGGGAAGCAGAGTTCAAAAGTGAGAAATTGCATGATGGTTAGAGAAGTATTTGTTGTGTTTGTTTTTTTTTTTTTTCCTCAGAGGTCCTGGATGATTCACTGTAAAGTTGAACTGAGGCCAGATTAAGACCGTTCACAAAAACTGACTCCAAGATTTCTTGAGCGATACTTGGCATATTCAGAACCAGCCAAGGGCTGGTGAGCCACAGGAAATCTAACAACCAACTTGGACAGCCAGAAATACAATGTAGTGGTGAAAAATTATGACTTTCACAACTAATGATGTTTTACCCTGTTTCTGGGTGCTGCTTTACATGCTTAAACCCTATGCTTTGCCCATAAAAAATTTCTTAAGAAGGAAAGGTCAGACAAAATGTTTGCATTTTTTAAGTAAACCTATTTCTCAACTGAGGAAAAACCTTTGAAGCGTTTCTGAGGGTAGAAATGATTGCAAGTATTACACTGTTGGAAACCTAGAAATAAATGTCTTGGCTTGTCTATGGCATTCGTCTCCATGGGTCCAGGTGGCTTTAGTCTCAGCTGGGACTGGCATACTTCAGAGCCATGAAACTTCAACTCAATCATATGCTTCAGGATAGTGGCATCATGTGCAAGGCTTCTGACACTTCACTCCAGAATAAACCAACAGCTTGGGATAAGTCTGTGCATAATGCTTGCTTGTCCCGTGGTGGCTGTGGTTATAAGGCTTTAGTGGGTTAGGATTTCCATATAAATGTTGAGTAAGTAAAGAACAAAAGAATTATCTCTGCTCAAAGTATCATACTGCTTTAGTCTGCATATCTTAAATTCTTTCCTTAATTTGAGGTGGATGTTTTAGAAAATTACTCCACAAAGGTATTTCAGGCATTGTGTCTTGTTTTTTCTGATTAAATTAATAACTTACCGCAAATCAACTTGTAAGTTATTTTGTATTATTAGACTTCATATATCCATCATCTTTCCTTTCAGTACACATACGTCACAAAAGGTAGTGTTATATCTATATGTAAATTGGGATAGAATTAACCTGCATGATGTGCTGTAGAAATGCACTTTAGATAAGGGAAAAGTATTAAAGGATTAATTCTAGGTCACTGCAGATGTGGTATTTACTACCCATGGCACCACAAGCATTGAGGAATGGAAACAGAGGGAATGGTAATTTTTAAGAGTGCTTTGAAAATACAACTTTTATTCTGATCACTGTCCTGCTCCAAATATAAACAGCAATAAAACTCTCATTTCCCAAAATGCAATTATGTGTGTAGTTAAAATAATCAGGAAGAGAGCACTGAGACAAATGCATACATATAATGAGGAGGAATAAATAAGAGTAGAAAAATACCTCTGCAGCAGCTGTACTGCTGTCAAGACATAGCTATAGGAATTTCACAGGTAGTTATTATTGCATTTTACTTTCTGCTGGAATGAGATAGTTTTGAAATGCTAATAATGCTCAGATAGGAAAACTGAGTAGAGTTCCAGCATTAATACAGCAGGTGGTAATCTTCCTATCGAAGTGATGCATTTGCAAAGTTTATCTATTCTCCCAGACTGAATCACTGGAAATAACACTGTATTTGTCATCAGTTCACATTCAGTGTGGCCACCACTCTGGAGGATGCAGTTGGGGCAAGAGAGGTGAGGAAGAGATAAGGGGTGTTTAGGACATTGGGAATTTCATTGCTGCTAGTATGATTGAAATCTTAACAGACTAATCTAAGAACAAGTAATAGTCCAGATGTAATTATTACAGAAAAAAAGGAAAAAGAATAACATTTAATGTAAAAAGAGCTATAATAGTAATACTAATAGGAATACAGCTAAAATTATTATTCACACCTAGGTCTTTTCTGTCCCACCTTTTCCCCTCACCTCTGGGTCTTAAGACTGGTGGTTTCTTTCTAGTGGTGGTGGTGGTGGAGGAGGGGAGTTAAGGCAGGTTGTCAGCACCTGGACTCATTTCTGAGAGGAACAGGGAGTTCACAGTGGTGGTTTCCTCTTCTTCATTTCAGATTACAGGTGGGATCGTGTTTATGTGTTTGTTATCACACTTCTATGACTTACTCTTTCTTCTTTGCTTTGCAACTCTATACTACACATGGGGAAATGTATATATGGTAGAAATGCTAGTATTTCATTCTGTTGCCCCGAGAGCTAGTTTTGTCTGGTTCCAGCTTGTGCTGGAAATCTGTCATCAAATCAGAGATTTTTCAGGGCCTATCTTGTCCTCCTTTATAGTATCCACTTATGAGCCTTCTATGAATTTTTGATACAAACCTCCTTAATATTTGATCTTCCAGAGAAGAAGAATTTTTTTTTTTAGAAATAAGTTGAGTGAAACCTACCTTTCTTGTTGTTGTTCTTCAGATCTCCCAAATTAACTTGAGTTCTGTCTTTTATGTAAAGGCTTAAAGGACTAACTAGGCAACATGGAATTCACCAGGTTTTTCTCCTATTGCATAGTCCGTGCAAAAAGACCACATATTCTTAAATGTATATAAGTGATCAAACACATGAAAGTGCTCATGAATCTTATCCAAATTACTTGGCAGAGAACCACTAATAAATCACATTAGACAGATGATCCCACCGTTCCTGTCAGTTTTAATTAAATTGCTTTTTGACGCTCCTGTTTCTATCTGCTGAAGGTATTCCAAGGTGATCAGTAGTGAGTGACCCCATCTCAAATAGACATCCAAAGAGGAGGGGAAGGCATAATGAAGAGGAGCACAATGCAGAAAATGCCTGAGAATATTTAATGCTTTTTATATAATTATCCCTGGTGAATATGACTTCCATTATGCTGAATGGAGACACCTATATCTGAGCTAGTTATTCATTGCTCTCTTTACAGTTAATGGAAAGAGAAAAGGTTGTCTTTTTAGAGTTCAGTTCATCTCACTCAGTACAGATGCTATGAGATAATGTAGTATAACTCCTGTCTGTGGAGGTTTCAAAACTCCCAAAAATTCATCAGAATCAAGGGGAGAGCTTTAGGGTTTTGTCACTGTTATCACTAGAGTGATTATATGTTAGAAAACCCTGAGTCTGAAAGTCATACAGCACTCACATTACTGGTTGGTGATGGGCATTGCAGCACAGCTTTTTGCAGTGCTGTCCCTCTTGCCTTTGAAGTTGTGTATTTTTATATTTATAACTTAACCAACATTCAACCTGCTTATCTCCTGATAGAAGTAGTGAAAGTCCATCCTCCCAGCAGAATTGAACCTTCTGTTTTTCAGAGTGAGAAAATCTTACAAACCAGCTGCCAAGTCATTATCTCAGTCTAAAGCTGAGACCTGTTCTCCTGTCACATTACATCTGAATTTAAATGGGAAGAAAGAGGCTTATGGAAGCCAGCCTCTCTTGTCCTTGTTTGCACCCTTCACTCATACATTCCTTGTGTTCAAGATACTCCAATTAGATAAGCGAAGAATAAAGGTCCAGACACAGGCAAGATGCAAGGGCTGCACAAAAGTCAGTGGCAAAGGTAAGATTAGGATTCAAAGTCAACCTGAGCTGACAATGCCATACTTAATCCTCTGGAAAACATTGCCAAATAAAAGCAGTGTGAAGGGTGCCACCGACAAAGGGTTTTAGCTAAGCAGTAAGGCACAAACAAAAACAGTCTTTCTTCTCCTAGCTTTTGTTTAAAGATTTTGGGTGGGGAGATTGCATGAGAAAGGAGAGAAAAGGTTTAGACTGGTGATGAGTTCAATTTTCCAAGTAAACATGTGTATAAGGGTGTAGTATTTGGGATGAATATCCTACACTTAGCAGGAGTTTTCAGTTCAGATAGCTAAATGTTGAAATTTACTCCTCTGTGTTCTTTCATGGACACTTATTTTAGGACTTTAGACATCTTTTCTGTGTGCACCTCTAGTTCAAGATCAAATATAAGGAGGGCAATAGTCTAGAAGTACTTAATGTTTAATAACTCAGTGGCTGAGTACTGACAACCTATGTAAGTTTGTGAGCTTTCCTAAAGAGTGTTTTCTTAAAGAGATTTTAGAGAATACATAGGGTTGTTCATAAGCTGAATGGACTAAAAAAAGAGAAGAATTTTATGGTACTGGATAAGGGGCAATGGGTGGAAGCTGAAACACAGGAGGTTCCATAGAAATATGAGAAAAAACTAATTCTCTACTTCCAGTGATGGACCTCTGGAACAGGCTGCCCAGAGAGGCTGTGGAGTTTCCTTTCCTAGAGATGTTCAAAACCTGCTTGGATGTGTTCCTGTGTGACCTGATCTAGGTGTTACTGCTCCAGCAGGGCGGTTATACAAGATGATCTGTTCCAATCCCTGAAATTCTGTGATACTAACACTTTCCTTCCTAAATGTCTTTCTCTTGTACAATGGTGCAAGGAAATAGCTGCAAAAATTGTGCTCTGAACCCAAGGATGTCTGTAGCCTTCCTCAATGCAAATCTCTGTGACTTTTCTCTTCTTAGGACTGATTATGGCTGAAAGGCAATAGCTGTATTTATCTCAATACAGCTCTTAATATTCTCTAAACTTCAAGTCATGAAAGTGAGCACTTGAATGAAGTTCTCTTGCAGGCAGAAGTTGCTGGAAGCAAGACATAGCTAGTAGCTAAGGAGTCATGAAAGAACTCAGGTATACAACAGCCTATGCCTTGACACCAAGCATCTTGCTCAATACTTGTGCATTCCAGAGTACTCCAGAACAGAGAGATTGCAGCATGCATAGCTAGTGCTGGTAATTTTTTTCAGGCCTTCATAATAAAAATTTGCTCTGTCCATGCTGAGTCACAGACTCTGTATATTGAGAGACTACCAGGCATTCATCTGCTTATATTCCCCTCTTTCCTGCCTATCAGAGCTCAAACATTCTACCATCCAGGCTAGACATTAAGAAAGAGAACAGAGAGTCTGCTTCTTCTGCAGTTTCAGCTGGGATCAAGGAGGAAAAGAAAGAAGGAAAACAAAGGCAAAAAAAAAAGTGAGCTGAGGACTGGGACAAAAACAAGTGTGAAGAAGGAAAGTGTGATGAGAGCTGACAAGCAGAGTACATGAAGACAGAGTAGGGGAGGGAAGAGACTGGCTTAGATCTGATACTGTGGAGGTCCAGGTGAAATGACCTACCTGTTCCAGGGAAGAGACCTTTAACCTTGAGTCCTTGGTCATCTACTACACAACTTTCAAGTGCTACAAGCAGTAGCCTTCTACCATACAGGTCATTTCCATTCCTGACCAGAGTTCCCTGAAACTTACTCAAAGACTTTCTGAAAGACACATGAGAACTAACTTTGCATGGAGAACTTCAATTTATAAAATTCTTCTTTAACTTCTGAATGCTTGTTTTTGAAACTGAATTATGGTCCTTTGATTCAACATTATGCTTTCAATATGACAAGCATAGAACACACCAAACAGTGCATGTTAATAAATTGAAGTGTTGAAAAATCTTTTTTCCTCTTTCATTTTTTTTTTCATATTTAAGTTTCCATAGGCACTTAAGAAGCAAATTGATGCAAGCAAAGAAGGTAAGTTTATCACCATTAGCATGTCTTAGTGCTAATGACATAACAGTTATTTTGTTCTAATTGATTATCACATTTGCATCTCATTTAAGATAGCTATAGAGATGTGTTTCACATCATACCATCAGGTGTTTTAAGGTTACCATGGACATGTAATTCAAAAACGTGAGGTAATGTGAATAAAGAGGTCAGATAAAATTCCTCAGGGACTGACACATAGGAACAGCTATGAAAGTAACTAAGAAGTAATCTTTTTATCTGCAGTGAAGAAAAATATCAGGTCTGATTGTGTTGTTTCAAGTAGCTTGGAACTCTGTGAATTATTCCAGTCAAACTTCAGGGGTTTATTGCAAGTTTCAGTTGGAAACTTATTTGTGGATTGAGGCAGAGAAAGACTTTATGGAGCAAAAGGGCAAATACTCACAAGATTGGTTACTTCTGATGCTCTGATAAAAATTACTTAGTTGCTTTTGTAAAGTTGGGTAATATCTAATGATAAACAGAGACTCAGGTAATGATTGAGAGCTTTATTCACAGCAAATCCTGCTTATTTCTTTGAACTACCCTTATGAATACTTCTAAACATCTGCAAGCGGCTAAACTATTAGAATCAAGGAATATTATACTTAGTAGGATCAGTATAACCAGTTGTTTTTGCTACATGCTCAATATGAAAGCTCATATGTTCTTACTCGTTAGCCAGTGGGCATGCCAGGGGGTTGGTAGTGATAGCTTGTTACTTGTGTGCCTGAATGTTTTCATTCTAATGATGCAGTGAGCTAACAATCAGGTGGAGAGTTCTTTGTCATAATGGATGCAAATTGGAAAAGGGTAGATTTAGGCAGGATATAAGGAAGATGTTCTTTACTATGAGGGTGGTGAGGCACAGGAACAGGTTGGCCAGGGAGGTTATGGATGCCCCCTCCCTGAAGGTGTTTAAGGCAAGGCTGGATGAGGCATTGAGCAACCTGGTCTAGTGGGAGGTGTTCCTACCCATTGCAGGGGGGGTTGGAAATGGGGGATGTTGAAGGTTCTGTCCAACACAAACCATTCTATGACTCTGTGATTTCAAGTGTTTATCTCCTTACAGCCAGCCAATTAATCACAGCAGGGAATCACAATGTGCCCCACAGAAATGAACAGCAGGCATTAAGAATAATAGGGAATTTCACCTGTTATATAACTTATCATGCTAAATTCTGAATGATGGATGGATGATGTGATGGGATAGCATCAAATGTGATGTTTAAAGAGATGTGCTTTGACTCAACAGCATGAATGAAATATAGATTAAGTAGCCTACTATCTGCACAATTACAGTAGCATTTTGTGTAACATGACTGGAATATGGAACACACTTCAGCTTGGGAAGGGTGTCTCTTTAGGGAACACAGCAGTAATGGCCACTGCAGTGAAGCATGTTTCTCTGTTCTACTTGTTGATACAGTCCCAGCAAGTGATTCTATCAGAGTCACTAGCACAACTTCCGCTGGTGTAGCTGGTAGCTGGTGAAGGATTAATCCAAATAAGGAAATGGGGCCGTGGTCTTGCCTCATTTACAGAATTTTGGGAAGCTACCTTCTAAAGCCTGTGCTTTTTTTTAGGGCACAAAAGAATACTTCCAAGATCCAGGGTTTTGACTTATACCTAATAGTTAAAATCTGGCTCCTGATTGTTTTTGAATGATATTTGTTCTTTGGTGATAAGTTATTAGTGATTTTCAAAAATAAACAACCAGTGGTCTGACTAATTTTCTCAGAATCAGTGAGGATCCTTGTGTTTGACCATGATGCGCTTGTACCATGTAATTTTAAAATTAGGCATGAAGAGAGTTAAGAGTTTAAACTTAGAAAGAGTAATAAAAAAATGTTTTCCTTCCTAATAGGGTTTAGCAGTTAGGCATGAAACTAATCAAGACTTTGTATCTTTCACTGATAGTATAATAGGACATGCAACAGCCTTTTAGCTGAAAAAGTTAACAGTTCAGAAGTTAGGTATCAGCATTTCCCTAAAGAGTTATTTTGTCTCTTCGCAGTTTTCTTCTCCCTGCCTTCCATATTTTTTTTCCAATAAATAGAAGAGTAAATACAAAATAATTGCTTAAAATGTTGTGGTTTTTTTTTTTCTTTAGAAAATTGATTGGTTTTTTTTAGGCAACGTGTATGCCATGAATAGTCACCTTCTACTAGTTGTAACAGGCTCAGAGCTTTTCTGTCTAAAGGCAAAATGAACCTAATGAATCTAAATCCAGTATTCAAAGGTGGACTTCAATTTATAAGTATTATCAAGTGGTGAGGTTGCACAAATTTACTGCAATACATAAAACAGTGTGTTATCCTTAGGATTTAATATTAAGCATGTAACCCCTGTGACACATGTATAATGGTCTGTTTGTGTATCTCAAATTTACAGGACAACATATTGAGTAAATTAAACCTAATTCATGAGATTTCTAACTCACAAGGTCTGTAATTCATAATTTGAAACTCTTAACTTGCCATTCACATGCCTGTGAGCAAAATAGTTACCTGAGTGACAGTGAGAGTGCTCATTCTTCCTCCTCCATCATGCTGTGAGTATCCTGTCTATCAAATTGGGATGTCTGAAAGCCTCAGCAGTTCAGCTGCTGCTGGGTCTACTTGAAAAGCTTTTTGGGCAAGCTGACATTATTATACCTTCCAGCTTGGAAATTTGGCCTATGCCATTTCCATGAGTCAATGAACTCTGAAGAAACTGCCGAACCATCAATATGCAAGGATGGTGGCTGCAGGAGAGAGAACGCTGCAGATGGTAATGATTGGATAATGATCTTTGGTCCTTCCTGGCCACCTACATACTGCCTATGTGCTGTTCTCACTTAGACCTATGAGCACTGCTCCCAGCATACATCAGGTCTCAGCATGAGCCCTGCCTTAGCCAAAATTGAATCAGGAGCTGTGTGAGCAGTCATGCACGCACTTACAGGCTGCCTCAGGCTGAATATCTTCCTCTTTGCTAAGTAAAATTTAATACTCACATCTTCAAGATAACATATGCTTTTTGGATGGGATTCCAGTTTCAGCAATATCTATCCTTCATTGAGCTCTTCAGTCAAATCTATGACAGCTGTAACTGCCATGACTTCATTAGGCATCGATTAGCTCAAAAAATTGTATATTCTTCTAGCTTTTAATCATGAAGAATCTGGTCTGCAATGCAGAAGTCCTCTTGAATCAAACTTTCAACGCATACTTAAGACCAAATTAAAATAACTACCTAAAAGAATGTAAATCTTAAACCTTTCATAAGAGAGTGACCTGAAATTGGATGAAATTTACGTACAGTCAGTAGACTCCTATGAACAGACCTTGAAAAAGCTTTCAGCATCAAAAAATACATAGACTACTTCTGAGATGAGGACTTCTTAGACTGGAAATCTTCTTTTTCATTGTTTTTTTTCTGGTCTCAGATTGGAAGGTATTACTGCTACTCTGGAAGACCGTTAGATTAATAAAAAAAATCATTGGTGTTAAAAAAACTTTAGTCTCAACAGAAAATACGCAAACATATGGAGATTGGGAAACTGAAGCAAGTAGTTAGTGAAAGCCTGAAAGTGTTCTAAACTTAAAATGCTAAACTCCTCATGCTGTTTTGGCTGCAGGGCTTTGTCCTCCTTTTAGGCAATCTTAGAGGGAATAGATAAAAGCATCACTATCTTACCTAACATTTCAGTAAGAGCATTGCCAAGAAATTGCAGAAGTCATTATGGTTCAGCTGCTCTCTGACTGCTGCCTTCTCTGTGCAATGGGCAGCTCTATCTGCCTTGATTTCCACTAATACATCAAATAGTTTTCCAAGAGTGAAAAAATTAAATATTTTGTGATTCACCATCCCAGCAGGAATCATGAAGTGAGGAACAAGCATGTGAAGGATTGTGACAGTTTAAATGTAATTTTTTTTTTTAACTGAAAAGTCAAAATCTTTCAAGACTAACGCTGGGACAATTGTTCTGAAAGAAAGCAGCAGAGTAGGATGTTAGATGTCTCTTCCAAGCATCTCTATCTCCCTTTTTTTAATGCCCTTTTGACAATAGCTCCATCTCAAGTAAACTTAACTGCATGGTATCTCTTCCAAATTTTCTCAGAATTTTTCTCCAAATCTCAAAAAACAGGAAACAAAATCTTCCAGAATTAAATAACAAAAAGGAAAGATGACACTGCTAGTAAGTTAGTAAAGCAGCATCAATACTTCAGTGATGTTATTGAAACCAGCATTTTGATAGAACATTTCTAAAAGTTTTAGCTGCAATGTTTCAAATTGCTTCAAAAGCTGGTTTGGCTCCCCTTTGAGACATTACCTCCTGTGCTCGCTTCACCTCCATGTTGTTTCCTGGTTTTTAACTTTTCTGGGCAAATGCTCCACCAATCCAAGGTACTTGGTTCTGTACAAGGAATCAAACACAAAAGACTTCTTAGTGCTTCACTCCCTTTCTCTTCAAGCATGACCACTTATTTTCCCTTTCCATAGCCTGAGTTGGTCCTTGTCTGAAGTGTTTTGAAATTTATTGCCCTGCTGGCAAAAAGAAAATGCTTATAGTTTGTTATGATTTAATGCTAACCTATTTATTTCAAAGAAGAGCTACTGATTTTTGGCCAAAGGAAAAAGAATACACGGCTGAAGCAAGTGCATGAGGAAGCCTGCTTTAATGAAGACAACTAACACTAATGACTGAATTTTGAGCTTACAGCCTTAATTTTTATGCTTTGACTCAGTTTCTTATTCTCAGGTTTGGAGACAGCGTATGCCCTGTACATATGGGTACTGTATTTGTCAGTAGCTGTATATGCAACAAATTTCTATTTGTGTCAACCAGTTGTACAGGCCCGTAAAGCCAAATGTTAATTTGGTCTTTAGTATTTCTCTCCTGCTAACCCACTTCAATAATTGATGTTAGTACTGTGCGTGGTGCCTTTCACATGATGATCTGAAATCATGTTAAGGACATTAATTGATAAGCCTTGTTCAGTAGTAATTATATACAGGAATTAAATGCTTCTGCATAATTCATGCAGATTAAATAAGGCACAGGGAGGTTAATCTGTTTCATCCATCAAAGTAGCAGTAGAACTAGCAATAAATCCTGGCAATCCTTAGTTCTCTCTTCCCAGCTGTGTGTGAATCTCATCTCCAATGACTGAACCAGTATCCCAATGTAGTGATCCCACTTTCCCCCTACAGCTTCCAATAATTTGAAGATATTTAATATCTTCATACATGATCTGGATGGCAGGATCAAGTGCTCTAGTGAGGTTTGCTAATGATACCGAAATGAATGGGGAGATGGACACTTCAGAAGGGAGAGCCCCCCTGAGGATGACCTGAATAGGTTGGAAGAATGGACTAACAAGAATGTGACGGTACTGAATGTTCCTTCTCTTTTACCCCTAGTAAGGAATGAGATATAGAAAAGAAAATCCAGGCTGAGTAGTATTCCCTACCCATGCTTGGTCACAGAAGTATCTGTTGTGCAGTGGTCTGTGACATGCAGCTGGGAAACACCTAGGCTAGAAGCAAGTATGATTAGTGTGGTCTCACAGTGAGGGAAAACCTAAGAACAAAATTTACTTTGGCACTAAGTATAACGAAAGAGAGCAGCCTACAATGAGAATGGAGAGTTAAAAGCCAGCAGTTTCTAATAGTTTTTTTTTCTTTTTGTAAGTAATACTGATGGCAGTATTTGGGGCTGACTAACTGAGGTGCAAGGCTATCTGAGCATCTCAGCTGTGCTGTAGCAGAGAGGGCACAATCATATTGTCTGCTTTGAGGTCACATCATGTGTAAGGACATAATTTCACTTATGGATACAGTTAAGCATGATTAGAGAAAAATGCATGAAAAAACACTTTTGTTTTGAAGTATCAAGGCTGCATGTCCTTGGGAAAAAAGAATAATAGGATGAATAAATATAAATTGTGGTGGCAATCTTTTAGTCTGCCAGATCCTGGAACCTTTTACCAGATCCAGAGAATCTTTGTTTTGGCATTCCTTAATAATCTGTTCCACAAACTACTTCAGAGTTCCCTGAGAATCATTATACAGCTCTTTTTAAAATTTCTTTGTAAGATATTTGAGAAAATCAATAGAGAAAACCTCTAGTGTTAAGCGAATGCACGCAGTCCTATCCTGACTGTCAGAAAAGAGCTTTTCTGTTTCAGTGATAAACTTCAGTATTTAAATCCTGAAGGCTGAAAGAAAAAGACTCCTAGCAGAAAACCCCAGGATTTCCAAGTGTTATTTTCTAAATCTCATGAATTTTAAAACTCTGTGTTTGTGAGATCTCACCTGTGATCATTTACATGAGAGTTGGCCAGATAGTGCTGTTGACTGCCAGAATCTTAAACCTAGAATTGCAACGACAAACTGGATTCTGAAATTAATAGAGGAAGTAAAATGCTGCAGCATGTACTATTAGAAAAGCACTTTGATCATAAGGTCCACCTGCCAGGATTGCTTTTGTGACGGCTGAGCAGCTGAGCTCAGCTTTGTTACAAAGGCAGTTTCTATCCTTCTCTCTCAGATATATAAGGTTCCAGCCACTGTTTAAAATTGTCTTTTTAACAGGACACACTCTGTCTTTCTTTATGGGAGACTTTAATGGCAGTAGCTTCATTAACTTGTGAATACTTGTAAACTAAACTGATATTAACAAGCTGAGTATAAAATTAATCAAATTATTCTGTACTGTCCCTTTGCACAGGTGAAGAAATATTCTGTCTTTCTAGACAGAACTGAATTTTGTCTTTCTAGACAAAACTGTCCTTCCATGGACATTTCAAAGGATAAAATGTGCTGGTCATATCAGTCTAGCCATACAGTTTCACATCTAAGTAGATGATCAGAATTTAATCATGCAGGATATCTAATCTTAATCTGATATTTAAATAAAACACGAGGTCAATGAGGCTCTATTAGCTGAAACCAAAAGGCAGGAAAATCATCAAGACCTCTGTGATGTGAGGTTGATAAGTTTTAATGTCTCTTCCATGAGTTCAAGCATCTTTTAGAGAGGACTTAACATATCACAATAATTTCTTCCTTCTGAAATATAGATTGTAGTGGCTGATTTGCAGGAGAGTGATGACAGCTATTTTTCAGCTCATACTATAAAAGAAGGTACATTCTGTCAGTCATAGTAGTATAGCTTAGACTAATATTTTATTGTTAATTGTTGTAATTACATATTTTTTGTAGTGGACTGCTTTTATTATGGAGAATAGGTAAGCAATGCTGAATTATATTACCTAATTATTTTAAAAAATTATAGTGCTACAGTAACAAGTTGGTTTGAAATTTTCCTTCTGTGTGGTTTCTTACCATGTTAAAATAACTAGTTCAGAACAAAAGTAAATAATCTAACTCCTACATATACACCTCTTCCATGAAGGCAGATTTTAGGCAGCCCATATTGACAGCTTCTGGAAGGAGATGTTTAAGTGGATTCCAGCTCCTACCCTGGTCCTCAGTTTTGTGAAGAGGTTCCTGGGATGGAGCCCATCTTTAGGTACCTCCTGCTGCCCCTGAACTGACTGTGAAGACCTGATTTCCTTCTGAATTCTCTGGTTTAGCTACAGGGCTCTCAGCAGTAGCTCGGACCACTCACTGGGTCCAACCATGTCTGCAGATGGAGCACTGAGCTTCTTCCATCTGGCCAAGAGAAGGCTCAAGAATCTTTCAGCAGAAGGTAAATGTTCATAGTGGTAAGCCTGGTGTTCAGCAGGGAGGTCAGGGTCGCTGATGAGCTGTCTTCTGCCTGCAGAAAAAATGTGCTTGATTAATCTTACAAGTGTCAGCACGTGGACATGGCTTTCATGTTTTAAAAATGCTGTGGGACTTTTATTGTTCAAAACTCTAAAAACTCAACTTTACAATGCCCTGAGTCTAGTTCTTCTCTGAACTGGAGTTCAGTCCACATAACCCCCAGAGTACCCTTCCAATCTAACTACTTCTATCATTCTGTGACGAATTCCAGGAATTACTGGAAGTGTCACTAACATTGTAATTACTGAAAGCAATGCAAGTAACACTGTGTACTGGAAGTAACTCTGGAATTGTAACTTAAAATGCAGGGTTTTGGCAAGGACACCAAAAAAGGATTGCACCCCAGTGTTAAGTGGAAAGCAGTGCTAGAGAGGAAAGAGAAGACACTACATCAGTGGTGGGTTTAAAAGACCATTGAAAGGTGTTATTTTCTTGCCATGTGCCTAAAGGAAAGCTCTTTGCAGATGAAAAGAGATAGGTGTATTACTGCATTTCATTATGCAACCATGAAAACTTGGCTTTTGTGAATACCACAAAAATGGCACAACTAATTGGCAAGTGAGTGTATTAGGTGCCTGCTACACAAAAGAATAAAACTACACGTTTTGAATCACAGATTATGGGCAACTGGTTCTTCCCTTGGAGAAAAAAGCTCTGTAAATACTGCAGTCAAGTCCTTAGTGACCACTTTCAGCCTGTTGTAGGTAAGTAGATTGATTCTTCTTGTGCAAGAACCCAGGATAGCCAGGACCTGCCTGCTGCTGAGGCTGCATGTGGGCTTCTACCATCTACGGTGAGGAATAAAGAATATTACATTACAAATAAGAACATCCTAACTTCTTCCTAAATACAATTATGTACTTTTTAATTACGCCTGAGCTTCTGATTAATTGCATTGAAATTAAAGTTTCCAAATAATGGAAACTAGATAATTTAGTTCTGTACTACAGACAGTCTGGTGCTCTAGATATGTGTTGCTTGACGCATTAACCTTAGGAAGATTTTTTTTGACAACCAGAAATGCAGACAGAAAAGAAGTAGACCTTGAAAAATCTCTTTCATTAAAATTCTGGCTTCTTGATGTAACTGAATTCTTGGCATGATGTACTGAAGTTGGCAACTTACCTACAGAAGTGTAGCAGCTTCCTGCTGCAGAGCATGCTAACTGCATAGCAAAATTAAGCTGGATTTGTTAATTGGAATTATTTTTGGATAGCAACAAAGTAGAAAGCAAAGGAAGTACAGTAATAAAGTAATCATCTTAGAATCCTATAGCGGTAAAGATATGGCCGATGAAGTACAAGTTAATTATTTTTTGAGAGATTTTTATTATCCCAGGATCCTTAAATACATTGTTCAAAAAAGGTATTTTGGAAAAATCTTGGGAAGTCAAAATATAGCATATATTAAATAAGTTCTAAATGCATTTCAAAGGGGTTTTCCTTCATAAGTTTTCCAAGGTGAAGTGGGTAAAACATCACCACATTGTAGTTGAGGAAGATATGCAAGGCTGTAATCAAGGATGCAAGATAAAGCTAGTTTGGTTTTGTTGCTCTCAGTACAGGCATGAGAGAAAATAGCTTTGATTTTGTAAATGAAGAAGATATTCACTTGTTTCTCCCCTCCTGTTTAGTAGTCTGAGGATCCTGTAATAATTTAAGGGAGCTGTTGGCAAAGTAACAATTACTGAATAGATAATTTCTAGTCCAGTAAAACCACAAGCAGGAAGCAATAGAAATATAAAATGTATAAAATTAAGAAAAGCACAGCTTTTCCTCATAGAGGTTTCTCTGGAACTCTTCTATGTTATTGTCTGTCAGAGACAATGGGTTATCTGGCTATTACTCAGTCTCATAAAGAGAGACTCATAAAAGTGATGAGATACAATCATCTTATATTTGATTAGTTGGGCTTTACAACCTGGGAGCTGTGTGATTCTCAGCTTCTGCCTGTTACTCCTGTGATACCAGTGAACCAGAGCCCTGGGGTGGCCCTCAGCCCTCTAATGTTGCCAGTAGTGCTCAGTTCCTGCTCTGAGACCGCTTCAAATTCTGTCAACACATGTGATATGAGATCTTATTTAGAACAAGTGAAAACTAGATTTCAAGAAATTGTATTACAGTCATAACAGATGAAAGTAGGAAACCAAAGGAAGAAAATGTTTGGATTTATTGAGAACTTCAGCTGCTGGCTAAAGGGTGTTTACTGAGAATTTGGCTTTTCAAAAGAAAAACTAGGAAAAAATCACTGCTTGGAAAATTGCCTTGTGCGAGGGAGTTGAATGGCAGATCCACTGCTTAGAAACTTTGTAGAGGTCTTATTTATTGGCTTAACTATAAATGTAATTATTTTTGCTAGCATATTTCAATTCTTTAATAAATTGGTTTTGATTAGTGTTGAAGTGCAAGATAAAGGGTACAAATAATAAAGATGCAGAAAAAGAGTAACAAATGCCAATATAAATAAAAACTAATAATCTAACTAATCTAACCAAAGTGAATTGAAACCTAACTATTAGTTTAAGACACATTTAGAAAATAAAAATTTAATATAAAAGTGTGTAAAAGCCACATTTAAGCTTTCTCAAATAATTCTCTAAATTGGAGAACCGAGGTATCAAACCCAAAGGATTTTAGTTACCATAGATTCTGTCCAATCCTTATCTCTATTGTTTCATAAATGCCTGTTTATAATCCTCTCTTTAAAAAATTTTCTGTAATGGTGAGAAAAATATTTAGGAAATACAGCCAGTATTTTCTAAGGAGAGACATTAATCTCTATAACTTCCTGAAAGGAGGCTGTAGTGGGGTGAGGGACAGCCTCTTCTCACAAGTAACAGGAGATAGAACAAGGGGAAATGGCCTCAAGTTGTGTCAGGATTGGACTAGACTGGGTATTAAGAAAAATTTTTACATTAAAGACTTTTTAGGCTAGGGAAGTGGTTGAGGTATTTAAGAAGCAAGTGGACATAGTCCTCGGAGATACATTTTTGGGATAGTTCATGTCAGAATTGGGCTGATAATTGCAGTCAATGATCTGAAAGGTCCTTTCCAATCAAGGCAATTGCATGATTCTAATCCAATTGTTATCCCTAGATTTGCTCCAAAACCTGGACTGCTTAACCTCATGTATGGCATGAACAAAAGAAAAGACAGGAGAGAAAAGAACTTAGAAAAACATATTTTTTTTCCCATATATATATATACATTAGATAGATGCTTTATGATTTATTCTCCTTGAAGTTGATTTTTATACAAACCTTGCTAATATAATTTAAAAAAACATTATCCATTGCAATGCAGCTTGTCCTAATTTTCTTCCTTGATGCTGGGGAACAAGGTGCACTGGGGTAAAAGAGGAGACTTTCCTCAGTGGCCATGTGTCAGTGTAGTGAGAAGGTGTCTTCAGAGCCAACTCATGGAAGCAGTGCAGTGTGGGGCTTTCACTGCCCAAGTCTTGCTTTCGTGGAGTAACTCCACCCCTGCAGGCAGTAACAGGGTTTCCTTCTTTTAGGGAACAGATGGCTGAAAGTCATCTGGCTGCCCTAAGCATCCCAGGCTTTACACAGAGGGAGGCACAGCATTTTCTCATTTCCATCTCACCAAGGGGGCATCTGACCAGTCACTGAGTTCCATACTCTTTCTGCTTCAATTGGCTGCTGTAATGTGCTCCACATGGAGCAACATTTTGAAGCTCTCAGAGGGGGATATTCTTCAAGTGCTTCCTCGCTTGAAGGAATTTCTTGTGAGTCCACAGCATCACTGTTTTGAAGTGCAGTGGCCAAAGCTGGTTATTGAGAAGTCAGGGTATTGGTGTTGGTAAAAGTGAAGAAAAGGATGATACAACATAAAGTGATACTTCTTTTCAATGTACATTTTATCGAGGTTGAAGTGTGATAGTCTGGCTCTATTCTGTTTAGAAAAGGTGAATTGTTCTTTTAAGTGAACAAGAAAGACAAAGAAGAACTGGGAAACTGAGTATAGGAGGGGAGGAAAATCACAAATACCAAGTTATATTTTCTTTCTTTGTCTTTAGTTCCACTTTCAGATCTTTCTAGATTTTGCAAAGTTACAGAATGCCAAAATCCTGTTAATGTCTATCTTTTTTTCCCAGAATCTTTATTTTTTTTCCCAGACTTGAGAAATTTCAGAAATAAAGTGTTAAAGTAGAAGAGAAAGTATCTGTTTGTACTTTATCTGTTCCATCAACATGTTCAGGAAGAGTTCACATGGTAGGTTGAAAGTGAGCTCAGCTTGGTAACCCATGTTGATGAAAGGGCACTAAATGAGTATACGACTAAATATCTCTTCTAGCAAATATCTCTTCTAGTTTGTAAGTCTTTGTCCAAGTCAGTATTATGAGGATGGTAGGGGAAAGCCTATGCTCAGAGGTCCTGAGACTCCTTGAATTGTGCCAAAAAGTACCTGGGATGTGAAATATTACAGAAGGTTGCTGAGGTGCATCCAATTGTTAGCCAAGGCATGGTTCTGCTCAGTCATGTCAGATCTGCTAATGATCCTACACTGATCCAAAGAGACTGCAAGATACTGGAAAGAAAAGTGAAGGCCTGTAGACTTCCATCTGTCCCTCCAGCACAGGGACAAAGCACATCCACATAAAGATTCATCCAGTAGAAAAATGTATGGCTGAGCAGATGGTGTGGACAGGAGGGCTTTAACTACTTTATCCAAGAATATTTCCTGACTCATTCATTGAGTGCTGGCAGAGTCCAAAACACATAAAAGGGGAAACTTTGAAGATGGCTTTAAAAGTCTACTGAGGAGAGTTTTAATCCAGGGCCAAGACTAATGTGGGACAGAGGACTAAAAATTAATATAAACATCACTGACTTGCTGACTTGGACAAAGGAAGAAACTAGAATTGGTGTTTATTCATTCTAAGGCTGCAGGAGTAACAAAAGGGATCATAAAGTGGACTGACAAACATTCTAGATTTCAATAAACAATAAAACCTGCAGTTAATCCCAGGGGGGATCAAAAAGGGATTTAAATTTGGTGAGAAAATTCCCATAAGAAATGTATTAATATAAGAGTGTACAGTGTGTGCACAGAGAAGAAGAAGGAAGTGTTCCTTGCATATCAAAGACATAGGCCAGATTTTAGGTCTTGAAAATGGAAAAAATACACATAACATAGGAAAGGGCTAGCGAATGAAGAATGTGGGTGAGACTTTGTAAGAAACTAGCACAATCAACCAAAATACAAATCTTATGGTAGTGGGTAATCTTCCCTTGGTGGAAAAGAAATAAAGAAACACAGAGTTCATACCTGTTCTGCTAAAACAGAGGTGACGAGGACCAATCCCTGGGTGTGAGGAAGGGCTTGCACACCAATTTACTTGTGATCTGGGTGCCCAGGGTCTTATTATTTGTTCAAGAGGGTCTCATTTTTTCACCTGTTTAGCTCACCTTACCAGTAAATAACCAAGATAACATCCAGTTGCCTAAAAGTCGATTTTTAATGCTATTTCAAATTATCTATCTGAAGTTATATTCTGACCCATGTATGACAAAGAACCTGTGAGAAAGGTGCACATTCTGTTGAAAATCTTGGGCATTTAAAAAGCTTTTGCATAGGCTGGTCAGTTGAGCCACTCATGCTGCTTCAACCAACATGCTTTCAATGCGCTGTGGGATTTACAAGTGAGTGTCTCATAGAAGTCAGCTTAGGCACATGGCTCATATGCAAAAATTTTCATTTGATTGCCTTAATTTAGAACTGAATTCTATTGTAGTGACTTAGGCTGATGGCAGGTCTGATCCCACCAAAGTGTCAGACTCATCACAGCCCTGAAAACAGAGTTAGACCAAGGCAACAATAAGATTTCTAGTGGGCAAGGGGGGGCTGATGGATAGGTAACAGGATTCTTGCCTTTAATCAAAAATGTCAAAAAAAAAAAAAAGAACCAAAAAGTCATCAGAGGGGCAATTTTGGCACAGAAGTAATGGGGAGGTCTAGCCATTATATGCAGAATTACGGAGCCTTCTGCAGGGTAGTCATTATAAGCAGAATTACAGAGCCTTCTGGAAAGTAATTAAATGTTTTCTGTCATACTGTGCAGTTGTAATAGAGGTCCGCTGGGGCAAAAAAGCTTTAAGTAATTATTATTTACTCTCTAATTCAGAAAGGTCCTTTTTATTTGCAGCCCTTTGAGTTTCTTAAGTAACTACATAGAATATAGTATCCCCATTCTCTTCACTATTCGTTTGGAAACACATAAGGCACATACACAGTAGGTAAGTTAAACCCCTGTATTATGTCATCAGAATCAAGGCAAGAGCCTTTTACACAGCATTCAGAGACATTCCCACGCAGATCTGAATCACACTATGTGAGAAGAGGTGGGCAGCTCTCTCCAGCTGACTCAGAGGGGCTGCTCACCCCCAGAGTGAGGAGGATTTTCTGCAGGGAATCTAGCAAGCAATCAGGCTAAATCAGGTAGGCAGCTGACATGTAAAAATCAATGTAAATGTTCAGGGGTCTAAAGAATTGGAAGATTAAAAATGAAAGAATTACTTTCCTTAATTGGCAGCATTATTTAGCTTTGTAACATAAGTAATGAGCCTGACAGCGAAGAGCAGCTCGAATTTACTCAGTTGTCTTGTAGTGGGGTGTGGAGATCTGGAATGCAATAGGTGATTCCTTGGGACATGCACCACTTAGTTCTGAGCATGATCTTTCCATCCCTCAAAACTGAATCTGTTTGGTTGGGTGTTTTCAAATTTCTACATATTCCTAAATCAACACTTTTCACGGAGAAAGGGTTTTAGCTTAATGAGTAGTTTATCAACTTCATTTCATGTTAACATCTTTCATACAAACAACTAGCAGCACAGCTACACATTTAATAGATGAGTTATTTAGTGCCATTAAATAAACTATAAAGATTCGTTAAAATTCATTTAAATATTGAAAATTATTTTTATAATTAAATAATATCTGATGTAATTTAAAGTATGTCTGAGAGTTTTCTGACTTTTTCTTGTGAAAAAACCTCAAACCTCTACCATTTTCCAACAAAATCATGGACCCCTACAAAACCAATTAAACTAACAGAACTGACTTTCATTTACAGACCCTTTAGAAGATTTTACTCTGTGGAAATGCAGAAACCTCAGCCTGAAAAATCATGTTCAAAAAACAAACAATTCCCCAGGGTGAGAAATCAGCAAAATGCTGAATGAATTTAACTCAGGTGTCTTTGGTGGCTAGAGCTGATCTGTGGAGACTTAACACATAATTCAATAAAATGTCAGCCCTCTGAGGAATTAAAGAGTCAGGTTCCCAAAATAACCAAAGGAAATGCCTCCACTGTTATCAAGAAAGAATCTATCTTAAAGCTGGGCATGAGTTTTGTATCACTTATGCTCTCCCTTTAAATTACCTGTTAAGCTAGATTAAATCCCAGCAATCACTCAGTCTTGTCTTTTCAGTAACTGGTAGTTCAAAGTTCATTTGAAACCTTACTGTGCATTCAATATTAGGCTCTTTGCTCCAAAGATCTATACCATATGTAATCGCCTGTTAGAAAAATATCAGGAGATTGATGTCACATCTCCTGTGAAAATTTTTCAATCCCTGGCCTAAGGTCAATGCCTAACAACTAGTCACCACTTTCCACATCTATTGGTAAAACTGTCCATGCATTTGCTGCCTAGCAGAATTCATTCAATACAATTAGAACTTCAAGAGATATACTTTAAACTGTTTAAGAGGCAGAAGATCATGTCTAATGAATTGGATTAGACAGCAGTTCCACAAGCACTTATACTGGCAAATCAAAGGTTCAGAATCAGCCTCAGCAGCTCAGTGAAGAATAATGTGTCGCTTCCAGTGCGACGGGGTTCAGCCGGTGAGGGAAACAACGAGCCACATAATATGAGTGATAAAGGTTGCTTCGTTTGTTCAGCCCAAATAGCTCACTTATATAGAGGTTCCAGTTTACAATAACTATGCCTACTCATTGGTCAAGAACTAAAAACTACATCTTCCCATCTCCTCCTACCTACAGCTACATCTTACAGTTAGTTTCCCACAGTTAGTTTCTCACTCCTATAGTGGTGCCTCTTCAAGGTTGTTTACCTCCAAAGTTGTTTACTGGGACTGCTCAAGGACATGAAGGCACTAGGAAGGCGTCTTTCGGATTCTGCAAGTCATGCCCGCTCAGCAGCATCCATTTTGTCTCTGGCATCCATGTTCTCATAGTTCACTTTCACCTTCCCCAAGCTGCTCCAGAGAGCCATGGCCACGGGCCACCAACCACTCCCCAACATAATGAAACTCAACAACAGTCTGGTGAGCTCAGGTGACAGACAACCTAGGAGAATTTTTTTTTGTATACAGGCAACTAATGAAGTATAAAACCATGCGGGACAACCTGCTTTTGGTTTCTTTCATCAGAAGTAAGACCTTGAAGAAGGAGAACTGGAGTCTGGAATCACAGCAGGGAGAACCAGCATCCTTTCAGGTGTCTTCCAGGCAGACAGCAGCACTTGGGTTTGGTGGCAACCTGGCCTCCAACTAGGCATCTTTGTCTAAAAGTAGGAAGTGAAGAAGCATGTAAAAATAAAATGCTGTTTTTAAACATTTTGACAATTGCCAAATGGCTTGGCTTGGACTTAAACTTGGGTAAAAGTATAATTACCATTTTATTTCAATGAATTGAGAAAAAGAAAGAAAATTAATGATAATGCAAGTTTAGAAAAAGTCAGCTTAGGGTCCATCCCATAGTCTGATATCATTTATTCCCAGGAATTTCTAATTTTTTTGCTAATCTGTCTGCTTGGATAATGATGAGGAACCAGAATATGTCTTCAGACTCTTGTTCTTCTGAGATATCTAACCCAGAACAAGCTCTGCTAGTGAATGGTGGGGAGAATGTAGAGCTTAATCTTTCAATTTTCACTTGGTGGAAGTCTAATAGTAACAGTTTCAAGAGACAAGAGTTCAGACACCAGCTCAAAACTGAGAAAGTTGTTGCTACATCAGAGTCTGAGGATTGAATTATGCACTCTTATAGTTCAGCCTGTCCATTCAAATGTCAGCACAGAGGATAAGTTCCTGCTAATGACCTGTCTGTCTGTCTTTCATGAAGTTAGTGATTGCTGTGTAAGTGCTTGACTACAATGATTAAATACACACAGAGATTTTAAGGAGACTGTATTGCTAAATCATTGCCTCATAAATGACTCTCCAATCAGAGCAATGATGAAGTGGCAGCAAAAAGGTAACACAGATTCCTACCACATCATGTGTTAGAAAGAGATGTAAAACTGATAAATTCTGAGGAATGACTGGTCAGATGATCCCTTGTACTCTCTTTAGGGGCATAAGAATCTAGCTGATGACTTACTTCACACAGTCCACATAGACAAAAGACACTTGTAATTTTTATATAGAATCTGACAGAAAACCACATCAAAGGAAGGATTAGGACTGGAAGTAAATTGGATTCAAGCTAAGAAGATTTAAATTACCTGCCAGTCACAGAGCTCAGATGCTAATTTTCACTCAATTTGCCAGTACTGAAGAGAGAACAGAGAAGGGGAGTGAAGAAGAAGGAATTAGCATGGTAGTCCAGAGAATTTATCAAGATGTTATGAAGGAAAGACCCACCAAATTCTCAGATCAGTTTTGCTGGTAGATAACTGCCTAGGTTATCTAGGCAAACTTGCCTAGGTAGATAACTGGAGAAAAAATACAATCTTTTTTTCTCCATTTCTTTACCCTGTTCACTGCCCATCAGGTGCTAGGGCAGCTCTTTCCAACCATTCCTGACTCTGCAAAGGTTAGGCTCTGCAGACTGAGATCCATGCCTTCACCACGTACACAGCACCACTTGAAATAAAATACTTGCCCAAGCCACTGGTAAGCATAAGAAAGAGAAGCATCTATATGCTGACAGAGACAGGTCTGCATTAAGTATAGAATTCCAATCTGCATTGATGTTCTTCATCAGGCAAAATGATGGTTTCTTACACTGTTTTTCTGTTTGAAAATTTACACAGTTTAAATTAATTTTACAAATTTTTCTTATTTTTTCTCACATCTCCTCATTTTGCTCTGTTCTCGTGAGCTCATGTGGAGTACTACATCTAGTTCTAGAGACCTCTGCACAGGAAAGACATGTATCAGTTACAGCATGGTTCTGATGACAAAAATTATCAGAGAGATGAACAACCTAAATTATAAGGACAGGCTGAGAGAGCTGGAGTTGTTCAGCCTAGGGAAGAGAAAGCTCCAAGAGGATGTTCTTTCTGCCTTCCAGTTTTTAAAGGGAGCTTACAAGAAAGAGGTTGAGAGACCTTTTACCAGGGCACATAGGTGATAGGACAAGGGACGGCAGCTTTAAAGTAAAGGAGAGTATATTTAGATTATCTAGCAGAAATTATTACCAGTGAGGATGGTGAGACATTGGAACAGGTTGTGCAGAGAAGGTGCAGATGCAACAGCTCTGGAAGTTGGACAGGGCTTTGAGCAACTTGATTTGTGGAAAGTGTCCCTGCCCACAGCAAGAGAGTTGAATTAGATGATCTTCAAAGGTCCCTTCCAACTGAAAGCATTCCATGGTTCTGTGATTCTTATTCACTATTTAGGGATGAATTTAGCAGATGGTAACAGCCCAGGAACACTGCATGTTAGTCTCTAAAGTGACAATTCTTAGTTTCATTATTCTGAAATTATTTCTTCTTACCAAACTAGAATGGCTGCTAATAACCAACAGCTCTTCTCACAGCCAGTGGCTCACTGACTAATAGTGCTCTCACCCAGTGTGACAGGACTGCAATGATCTTTTGAAGAGTAACATCACAGTTTTGAAACTTCAACATGCATTTCCAAACCATGGAGATCTTCCTGAGGGTACTATTTTTATGCTTATTCAATTGATAGTCATGAAGGAAAGCATGCAGACCATTTTTCCACACCTGGAGAGCATGAGTGCTTCAAAACAAAGCCAACTTCTGGTGTTGTCATTCCCAGCTCAGAAGATTTTGCAGTGCAGGACAGTGAGCAACACTCTGTTGAATGATTATCAAACACTTAGTCAAATTTATTATACCTTACCTCTATTTTTGCTAATTGGTTAGAGCAAAATTAAAATCAAAGTATGCCAATATAAATAAAATGTAGGGTAGGAATCATTAATCTCTTCAGTTAACTTCTTTTTATGGGGAAGACATACAAACATGTCACATGCCATCACATCTTAAAGCATTTCAAATCTTCTTTTCCCTTGTGCTGCACATGGGACCCAAATAAAACTCTCTCTAGATCAAGTTGTTTGCTCAGCCTTCCCATGGGGATACGCCACCTCTCAACCAAATTATTGTGGTACTTTTAATGCTATTTAGACTATCAGGGTTTGTATACATCAGCACATTCAGAGGTGCTATTTCGGATGATCTCCACAAAGGGATGTAATTAGATATTGGGATGTGCATTTAAAAAAAAACCTTCTGTGAGAAAGGAGCCTGAAAATTTAGAGCTGTATGATATCAGGTGCTGATTCATAAGCAGAGAATGGACCATCTGTGTAAAAGAAAAAAGTAGAAGTTATTATTTCAAGTGCTCTGCACCAGGGAACATACAAGGCTTCTCCAGAATCAAGCTCTCTGCCTTTCCCTCTAAAAAATACCTCACCGCCATTCTGTTGGATCTCTATTTTCAGTCAAAAATCTTAAGCTGCAATAAAATACAACTAATTCCTATCCACAGCAGAAAGCTATAAACACACTTCCTAATGCTGCAGTAACTGAACTTTGCTAAAGACAAATTTACTTCATGATGCATCAGGTGCAATAAAATTATTGTTTGATGTGTCTGTGCTTGTGTACTTCTGTCCTGTCTTGTTTAGCTGCTAGATATTAAATATCAGCCAGACTTTCAAACTACCTTCCAGGGTAAAGGTCTCATTTTGCCCTGATCATTGAGACATGGTCTCAGCAGGAGCAAATTTGGTCAAATCTACTGCTGTCTTGATGTTCTTCACCAGTGAGAAAGGTATGTACTGAAATCTTCCAGATTCATTGAGTAACTCTCTGTTCTTCATCTTGAGATGGGAAGGATTGAGCTGTAAATCATTATTGTTATAATTTACTCCAGGCCAAACTATACACAAAGCTTCCCAAATGCAGTTAAGCCAAGTCTTAGCTCACAAATTAGCACAATGAATACAAAGGAGGTCTATAGACAAAAACATATAATAAATTCATGTGCTTGTAGATTGAAGTCTTAGTGGTATAACTGAAAAGACCTAAAGGTCTTATTTACCTTTTTGGCACCAAGTTACAGACAGAACTCCATTCTTGAATCAGGCTCAGAGTAAGTTCATGTATGGTTTGAAGAGACCGAGATGGAGATGCTGGCCTGAAAAACTGCAAGATGTCATAGCTCTGAACTTTGCAGCCTCATGTGTGAGCTGGACACAGAGGAACAGCAGAGATGCTGCAGATTCATCGGGGACAATGACTGTTTTTCTCCTTTCCCTGTTCCGACACAGAGGTTTTTATAGCAAAACAAAGCACAAAAGTAATGGAAAATTTTAGCCTATCATTTGCATCCTTCTGTTAAGACCATCTTGAAAATCTTTGTAACTTGTCTTACTGTTGTCTTACTGTTGCTTGGCTTTTATGAGCTTCTGTTTTTCAGTTGTTACAGCACTCAAGGGGTCTAGCCACATCTAGAGACATTGAGCTGCTGTGGTACAAAAGAGTCTCTACAGAGTTCCTTGCTATAATAATTTCTGAGAAAAGGAGCTGATAATCACTTACTATGCTTGAATTTTTCCTTATTTGGGTTTTTACATTATTAAAACTGGATAATGACTTTATTCATTTTAGTAAGTTATCAGAAAAATGCATTAACCTCAATTAACCTTAAAGCCCATGACAACAATGCAACAAACCAACACGGGAAGAGAAGGAAACAGTGACTGCAGCAATTTGACTGGAACTGAAAGTCATGCAAAGGTCAGGAGATGTAGACAGGGAACTGCATCCATCTATTGCTGGAAACATCAGGGCAAGTCACATCAATTTGATAAACATCTCCTCTTTTAATAAAGTGCCAGTTCGATTGTAGAAACCTACATTTCTCTCCTGTTGTCACTCAGCATGAAACATAAACAGTCCTTATCTCACTATGCCTAGCATTATAAATTTATCAGTGGTTTTAATTTTGTCTTCAATATTTGTACACCTTTGATTTCAGAGCAGTTCTTTTATCTTACTTTTTCTATCTGATCACATTCCTAGACTGACAACAATGAATGCTATCACTAGTCACTGTAAAAGATGGCTGCAATCATCCAAAGAACGCTCTTTCCACTCCTATTAAAAAAGAGGCATGACTGAGATTTGGAAAATAATAATTTTTAATAAGTTTTCAGGAGCTTTGACTAGATTGAGTTGGCATGAGTACAGCTCCCTCTCTTTAAGTACTTCATATGCACTCATACTACTAAAAACAGTGGTTGTCTACACATTCTGGGTGATTCTGCTCAGGCTTTGAGAAAAGAGGAGAATTTTCAGACTCCAAAATCTAAATCAAATCCCCTGGTAATCTCCATACCTTTACTTATGCTTTTCATAATGATGTACATGGTCTTAAAATAAGTTATGAGTTTGTCTCAGTGACTCATATTTGAAGCCTTTTGTAGAAATAATGCCCTCTCTTGCAGATCCTGGATTCTACCAATTTGTTGTACTCAGTGGCATCATTCAGTCAGCAGCAGAGCTGGAAAAAGTTTTCAGATCATTTCAACTTCTGAGAATCCTGAGATGTTTTAGTTTATTGCTGATTTGAATTAAGTCAGTAGAAAACATGTCTTACTCCAGCTAAAACAAATTGGAGAGGTTGTTTTGAAAATCCCAGTTTTGAACTTTTAAAATCTATTTTTTAATGCATTTTTATATGCAAAAATAACAATAAAACTTAGCTTCCATTAAAGATATTTATGACTGTAGAAGCTCAGCTTCACTCTGTGACAGCTCTTTGTCTATTAGCTATGGAACAAGAATTGTTGTGCTCTACCTTGCAAGCTTATTCCTCAGCAGTGGCATTCTGCTGAAAAGACAGAACTAGAAAATGCTACATCCAGTTTGGAAAACTAAGACATTGGGAAGTAAGCATTTTATGAAAGTCAGGCTTTCATAAGGGAAAAAGGCTGAAACAGAGGAGTCTGTAGAGGTGAAAGCATCCCCAGTGTTTCCAGATTAGCCAAGGCCACACTGCAGTTGTTGCACATTTACGGAACTGCACAGCCATTTGTTTTTAATTAATTCACAACCTGTGTTGCTTAGAGCAAGTGACTGCAAGGTAGCTCAGAACCCCACCGTGCTCTGGCATTGTCCTCACACAGCACTGTCTGACTTGCAAAACTTGCTTCTAAAGGCTGACAGTAGTTGGATGAAAACCAAGATTAAAATCCCCCTTTCATAACTAGGAACCAGAGTTTTGCTCAAAGCTGTGCAAGACTGTTGCAAAACCATGAAGGGAATATGGATTTCTGAAGATGTAGTCTGCTATCTGAGAGCTGATTACATCCTCTTCTGTCAAGAAGATTCTAACCTTTGAAAAGCCAGTTCTGGTTATCTAGTTAGATTCCTTGTTATTGAGTAATATGGAAATAGTGGTGGTATTCAATATAATGGTACAAACTCTACCCAACTTGAAATACCAGATATCAAAAATCAGAGCCTGGTATCATCATAATTATGGAGATTTTAGTACTTCTGTATTCCTCATGAGAGACACATCCATGCTGCAGTACACTCCCACATGGGTGACAGAGGCAGCTTTGCATCTTGGTGCTACAGCCAGTCAGATTTTAAGACCAACATTCATTTTTAAATAAATTAACAGTATGAGTAAAACAACAAAACAAAACAGAACAAAACCAGATGGCACACATAGGGAGTGTGTAAATAACAGCATGTTTTGAACTCCATATGGCTGCCACCACCTGAGTCAACTACTTCACAGCTAACTCAAGCATACAGCCACAGATAAACCTGTAGATTGCTCCGCGGACCAAAGTTAGGCTAGTAATTATATCTTATTCTTTCCTGCGTATGCTGTTTCAGTTTGTGTACGCAACCAAACCTCAGCACAACCAGCAAAGAAGTTCCCTTCATAGAGTGCTCAAAGAAATCATTCATGACTTGAGAAATAGGTTCACCATCTCCTCAGGCTAACAATTTTCTATTCTTGTTTTTTCAGATCTAAAAAGAACATCTCAAAGATCTGTCACCAGTATCCTGACAAATGGAGAGAGAGCTGAATGCTGGCTTCAGGACAATCTGTGTTATACGACGAGGTTAACGTGTAGTAAAGCTTACAGCTTTATCACAAATGTCCTATGCTTGATGTATGAGCTTGAGCTCAGTTACTAGACAGTAAATTCAAAAAAGAAAACTTAGCCCCACAAGAGATCAATCCAAAATATCACATCTAGATTCTGCATCTAGTTTTGATCTACTGGTGCAAGAAATACACCATTAAGTTAGAGCAAGTTCAGCAGAGGGCCATGAAGATGATGAGGGATGATGCACCAGACCAGCACGGAGAGGCTGCAGGAGCTGGACTTATTCAGCTAACATCAGGGACTACTTCAGGTGGACATAAGAGTCTTTCTCTGGTATCTACAAGCTGTGCACTCAACATCTCACTCTCAAAATCAGGACTGATAATTCTTCAACAAAATATGAATGACAGTGCAGCACAGCACTTGAGATGCCTAATTATTTTAATATATTCATTCTAGTCTCAGCCTAGAAGTGTCCACCAGGCAGGAATTTTCTATTGGATTATAAATACAAGAGATGTAGAACTAAAAGTCTGAGAGAGCCCTCTGCTTGCTATTAAGAAGGAAAGGCAGCTCCAGGCAGCCCCATTGTACCAGAATTACAACTCGAGCCAATCTCTTCTCTGTTGGCTGCAGATAAAACAAATGTATGGTTTGGCTGAATACATGGTTATTTGGATTGAATTTATGCAAAACAGTGAAAATCATGCAAGATTTGCCCCAGAATATGTGAGTCTTCTTGATCTGACCAATATTAAGATTGGTTTGGTATAAATGATAACCAATATTAAGATTGGTTTGGTATAAATGAAGACCACTTTTGGAAAAAAAAACGACCAAGGAAAAGGGATGGGAACTGTATCCCTGCCTCTAGAAAAGGCCTTAGCTATATCAACGTCTCCATTTGTCAACAAACATACCAGAAAATCACAACATGACAGGTGGGAGACCTCCTCTCAGGTCTCTCAGAACATCAAGCCAGGTTTTGAATATCTCCCAGTATGGAGACGACAGTAAATTTCAGTGCTTGCCACTATCTAGTCAGTCTGTAGGCCCCGGGTGGCCTCATAGTGCTGGGACTTCTAAGGCAGCATGTGACACAAGTAACCCTCCTTTAACTCTGTGGTAGAACTAAAATCCCCATGTGCCTGAGGGAACAAGGGTGGAACTCTGCTACTCCAAATCAACAAGGTGCTGCTTGCACAGCCAGGGTCAGCTCACTGCAAATAAGATTGTGAAGTTTTATGAGGAGAGAAAGCTTTAAAAAATTACAAATTTTTGCATTACACTCCATTCCCCCTGAAGGCAACTGTTAAATCAATATCTTAATTAGCTGTAATGTGTCACTTGCTCTTACTTCTGTGCAAAACAATTGCTTAATTTCCTTATCACTGGCAGTGAGGAGAGAGGGCTGGCAGAAATAGCTCTGTGTATGAGGATGGGGAACTTACACTATGAGCAAAGATAGTTCTTGATTACTTTGACCTTTCATCATTATAACTTTGCCTTATATTGTAATTAGAATATGTGCTTCATTTACCAAGAATGTGATAAAAAGTAATTCCCCCAGGGGTACTTTTATATGCCAGAGATGATTGAGAATTCAGTGGATGAGTGATTTTGCATTTTCTTTCCTGTATCCTCTTTTTTTTCTGTGTATTTTAATTTCAAGTCATGAGATCTATGAAGTTAGGCTAAACTTGCATTCTTTCACTCAGCAGATTGAAAGATATCACTGGGATAAGCCTTACTCCCTGGGGTCACCATTTTGGACAGATAAGCCACTAGCACTTCAAAAAGGTGTGAGGAAGAGGATAAATCAGGTTAAGAAAAAAATACTGCACTGATTAAAGGAGGCAAATTCAACAAAATCACTGGGGAGATATGCTGAGATAAATTTAGGAGTATCTCGGCCACATTTAAAAAATACCTTCTGAAATGATTTTTTAACCACTGGAGGTTTACTTTCCAGTATATTCACTAGGGCAAAGATCTGTCTGAGTGTTCAGAAATTCCTGCTCTGGCAGGGAGATTGGACTAGATGATCTCTTGAGGTACCTTCCTGACATTCTGTGATATTCTGTGACAATTCCTCATCTGATATACTAGGTGATCTCACGTGTGCAGAAAGTTGAAGGAAGGAACTCACTGCCCAAGGCTTCTCTCCTTCCACAAAATTATCTACAGATGTGAAAATTCTAATTGGAGATTTTCTTATTTTTCTTTCTTACATCCCTTTTTTTTCCCCAAACAAAATAATTTTTGGCTTTGAAGGTGACAAGTCCTACAAAGAAATTACCTTATCTGGTTTTGAGATATATAGGCAGGAACAGGAATCGCTGTATGGAAATCATCAGAGCTGAGCATAAGAACAAGCACCCTTATTTTTATCTAAATTCTTTTTTTTTAGTTTGAAGTATTGTGCAGGCATGACCCCATGGAAACCCCTGTTAAAGCAAGTCATTAACAAATGGTAGTTTCATATGAAATATCCAGACACAAATAGAAATAATTTCTGTATCTATGTAGAGAGACATAAATTGGTAAATTACCCTTCTTCTCTCATCCTACTAATTTTCTTTAGATCATGGTGAATTTATGTTAGAAGCTTGTGAAGTTCATCAGTAAAGAATAAAGCATTACCTAACCCCTGAGGAGTAGATGTATGTCTTTCCTAATTAGATGCTTTAAATGCACACAAGTCAAGTGTGTGCTTTGCTTTATAAGAGGTATTTTCCTTGGCAGCAGACTGAAGTGTCCCAGTCATTATTTTGGAGTCTTCACTCCTTCTCACTGAGGCATTCCAACTAGTTTTGCGCAGTTTTTTATTTCTAGTAAACCACTGCATTTTCATTCTCCTTTCTTAAAACAGAGCAGCATGTTACTACTAGAAGCACAACCCATCTAACACCAGATATTAACCAAATATTAAACCATATGGTAAGAAGGTCTCAGAAGGAAACTGATTCTGGAATATGAGTCTCTTCATGTTAGTGGGACCAGACAAAAATGCTCAACTAATAACCTTTTCCTCATCAAGACATTAGTCAGATATGAAGATTCCTGATGATATTCACTCTCATGAGTGCTGAAATAAAGTTGTATTTAGTGGCAATATGGGAAGACTGGAAGTAATGGATGTAAATTGGCGGACGGCAGATTCAGGCTAGATATAATAAGAAAGGAATTTTTTACAATGAGGCTAGTGAAACACTGGGGCAGGTTGGCCAGAGAGGTTGTGGATGCCACCTCTCTGGAGGTGTTTTAGGCCAGGCTGGACAAGGCACTGATCTTGTGGGAGGTATCCCTGCATGTGGCAGGGGGTTGGAACCTGAGGATCTTTAAGGTCCCTTCCAACCCGAACTGTTCTTATGATTCTATGAAGAAAATGTCAATCTTTTCTGAGGACTAGCAAGGCTAGCAGAAATCTCATCTGAATTCAGGTTGTTCAGTGGGGGTAAGTATGTCCAGTCATCACTGGCATGCCTTCTGATTCCATAACTCAAGTCTTAAAAACCAAGACCATAAACTGGGGGAAGCAGGACCCACCCACAGTGAGTGAAGTTCGAGGAACTTGGAGATGCACAAGTCTATGGGACCCGATGTGATCCACCCATGGGTCCTTAGAGAATTGGCAGATGAAGTTGCCAAACCAC
>VZTY01014001.1:0-42703 GCA_013400935.1 Turnix velox | reverse complement strand
GGATAAGAAATAATGGATGTAAATTGGAAGGGGGTAGATTCAGGCTTGACATAAGAAAGAAATTCTTTACAGTGTGCATGGTGAAGTACTGGAACGGGTTGCCCAGAGAGGTTGTGGACATGCCCTCACTGGACGTGTTCAAGGTCAGACTGGACATGGCACTGAGCAGTCTGATCCAGTGGGAGGTGTCCCTGCCTATGGCAGGGGGGTTGGTACTCGATGATCTTTAAGGTCCCTTCCAACCCAAACTATTCTATGATTCTATGAACTGTAAGACATCCCATTCAAACAACTTATAATGAATATCAGCTAGAAAAAAAGGAAACCAAACACTCCCATTTTATTCTGGTTTTTTATAATACCTGGGGCTTTTATCACTAAATTCTTGTTAGTTGTTTTCTTTAGCACCCAATCTCATGTTAGGAAAGCTAGCTGCTGCACTAGATAGGGAGCATGGTAAATATTGCTGATGTAATTGAGAAATTTTGAGGCTACTTAACCATTGAGCATCCTCCTAGAAGAGAGTGTGAGAAGTTCATAGACTATTGTATTTGTGAACATGATAGGAGCAGAGGTAATTTCCAGAACTAGATTCTCATTACTTGCAAGAGCAGAAATGTGTCATCTTTTGACCATTTATCTTACAGCAGCTCACAACAAAATATCCTCATAGCCAGTACAGGTTGACCTTTTACTTGGATCTCTGCTCTCTAAGGCAGTATAATTTGTAATGTCAGCTATCCTTAGAGCACAATGGAAAAGAAACACAGGCAGAAATTCTGCCTTTCCAGTGAGCCATGCAGGACTTGTTAACAGAGACTCTCACTGCTCTGGAGAGTATCCAGTGCATGCATGCAAGTAATTACATGTACATGGTGTGTTATAACTTACCTCTCTTTAGCTTGGAGAAGAGGAGACTGAGGTGTGACCTCATTAATGTCTATAAATATGTAAAGTGAGAGTGTCAGGAGGATGGAGCCAGGCTCTTCTCAGTGACCTCCAATGATAGGACAAGGGGCAACAGATGCAAGCTGAAACATGGGAGGTTCTACAGAACTACAAGAAAAAACTTTTTTCACAGTGAAGGTGCCAGAACACTGGAATAGGCTGCCCAGAGAGGTTGTGGAGTCTCCTTCTCTGAAGACATTCAAAGCCCAACTGGACATGTTCCTGTGTGACCTGTTCTAGGTTTTCCTGCTCTGGCAGGGGGATTAGACTAGATGATCTTTTGAGGTCCTTTCCAATCCCTGATATTCTGTGAATACTGTGGATACTGTGGATACTGTGGATTGAATTACATGGCTTTTATGATCATATGACTTTTATGATTCATATGTTGTAAATAAAAATTACAAGACTTTTAACTGCTCCTGTCATAAGACAAAGCCTTCCTGGAAGGAATATGAGTAACACAAATATGTTATTTAATAACAACAGCAACAAAAATTTCCTGCCTTACTGTTTGCTGCATACTGATCTAAAGGCGGGAGGAGTGGATCATGGTTTATTTTCATGTTCTTGGTTAATTTCCATAACTTCAAATGCTTTACAGTAACAAGTTATGCTGAAGACATCACTGTTTTTGATACATTTTGAAATTGGATTTAGCTGAGTCACATTCAAATTAGTTGTAAAATTCCTTCCTGGGTCCAAGAAACCGAGACACAAGAGAAATAGTCAGGCTGAAAAGGGCACAGGTGAAAGCATTGCTTGGAGAACGCTGTGGTTCTCTGGGGCAGAGTAGGGGGAAACAGTTTGGATCATCAAATATTTCCTGTGTCAGCCAATCTTTTCCACTGTAGGAAGTCAGATCAAATAGGACCTACTTCCCTCAGGCACAATGTCAGGCTGCTGCAAGCAGGGTGGAAAGGGAAAGCCCTCTTCAGTTTCTCAGGAACAGAGGTTGCAACTGAATCTGTGCAAAAATCTCCTTCATGTGGTACAAAAAGCCCAGGTGTGAGCAAGATGAAGGGCAACAGAGAAGATCTAGATAAATATCTTAATATTAAAAGGAAGAGTGAGGAGAGCAGCAGCCCATTTGTGGCCAGGGCAGGGAACATACAAGTTATGAGGAAAAGTCTGAGCTACTCAATGTTTTTTTTCTCAGTTTTTACTGGTAAATGTTGACATCAGGTATTGGAGGTTCCTGAGCCTTCTAGCGGGATCTGTGGGATCAAAGCAGTAACCACAGCAGAGGGAAAAAGAGTTAGTGATCACTAAACCCTCTTGCTCAACTCGTCCATGAAATCAGATGGGCTACATTGAAATGTGTTGGGGGAGCTCACAAATGACAGCATGATGCCACATTGCATCATGTTTGAAATGTCACATTATGTCAACTTCTCATAACCAGAAAAAGGCTAATGTCACATCATCTTTAAAAAGATCTAAAAGGGGTATTCAGGGAACTGCAGTCTTAGCTTCTAGGAAGTTGATGGGCAAAATCCACTCATAATTAATTTCTAAACTCATGAGAGACAAGAAAATTATTGAAAGCAGCCAGCACAGGTTTACAAAGTGGTAAACATGCTTGACCATCCTCACTACTCTCTTTATGAGCTGACTGGTATTGTGCCCAGGGGAGGGGGGCAGTAGATGTTATACATCTTGATATTAACAAATCCTTTGACACAATCTCTCATAGTGTCCTTATCATTGAATTTGCAAGCTGGGGGCTGCATAACTGAACAAAGTATGTGGAGGATTGACTCAGCTTGTAGACCTGAAAAGCAGTGATCACAGGTGCAAAGTCCAGCCACAGGGTAGAAATAAATGGGGTCCCTCAGGAGTTAATAATGGGACTGATACTGATTAAAGTCTTCAGTAACAATCCAGATAATGGATGTGTGCAACCTTAGCAAGTTTGTAGACACCATCAAGTTGGAGAAAGCAGTCAATATCCTGAAGAGTAGGGCAGCTACTCAGAGGGACCTGGACAAGCTGAGGTTGCAAGGAATAGGATGAAGTTGAATAAGAGCAAGATATTGCATGTAGCAGGGAATAATGTCATGCAACACTGCAGGCTGGGGCCCACCCATCTAGGAAGCAACTCTCCAGAAAAGGACATGGAGCGTCCAGTCCCTGATATTCTGTGATTCTGTGTGATTCTGTGATCCTTACAGCATGTGCTTGCAGCAGAGGTCTGCTTTAGGAAAAGTGTGATGCGTAGGTTCAGGAAAGTGATCCTTCCATTTTATACACCACTTATGAGATCACATTTGGAGTATTTTATCCTGCTTAGAGCTCTCCAGAGAGAAGAGATATGTATTGATGCATTGGAGTGAGTCCAGTAGAGATCACCATCTATCTGGCCAAGGAGCTGGAGTGCATGCCATATGAGCAAAGGCTGAGAAAGCTGTATTTGTTTAGCCTGAGAAGGAGAAGCCGAAGGGCAGACTGTGCTGCTGTTTACAACTACCTGATCAGAGCATGATAGAGCTAGAGGCTTCTTGAAGGTACACAGTGACAGAATGGGAAGCAATCAGAGCAAGCTGAAGTATTTTGAATTTCCAAGTAGATATCAGTGTAAAAATTTAGCCATGAGAATGATCAGAGGCTAACGTGAGATGCCTGGAGAAGCTGTGTAGCCTTCATCCTATTTAGAACTGCTTTGAGGAGGGACTGAACAATTTGACTTCTGGAGATCCTTCCCTCCCTACATTTCAATTTGGAATTCTGACAGTATTACTGAGACTGTGAGGGAAAATTTACATCTGCTCTTATACTGATTATGACAGTGATGTGAATATGTCAAAGCAAAAATAGGCTTTATTTTAAAGTGTCTTAAGAGTTGTTGTGAGGTGGTTTATTTTTTTTTCTTTGTGACAATAGCTGTTCAAAATCAGAAAGCAGTTTAAAATTGAAAGCAAGAGGCTGTGAGAGAGGTGATTCTTCCTGGAAAAGCGTTTGACAGTTGTAGAGATTGCTGAAGGCTCCTCAGCCATGTAAGCCAATTAATATTCTTACGGCCCGGAAAACTAAACTAGACCAAGCTGCTCTTGACATCAAAAAAGGAGCAGCCTAACAGAAAGGTATAAATGTATGGAAAAGTCCAAAAACAGAGCCCTGGAAATTTGCTGTCAATAGGAGGGTGAGCAGGAGGGGACAGTGACAGATCTTCTAAAGGAACTACATTTCTATTAGATATAATTTTGATCTTATCCTCCCACCCTGGACAGCAGCAGGAGCTTCCTGGGTCTAGCATATTCCCACGCTTCTTTATGCTCACACTATTCAGGCTCACATACGTTTTGAGGACAAAATAAAAATCGTTGAAATCCAGCATTGTGGAACCTTCCATATTATTTTGCGCATGTCTTCAGTGCCTTATGGAGTGTGGCTCTTGCCCCAGTGTAACTTTATGTCAGAAATATATTTATAACAATACGGGTTTTTAAAATGTTTTTAGTTATTTTGTGTCTTGCTACAGCTGAAGGCATTGCTAACATGAAGATGAACAGAAATCAGTTGTGTGTTCCACAAGTGACATACATAGCAGTCTGTTTGCATGCTCATTATAACTTGAGGCAAAATAATGATTTATTATTTTAGACCAGATGTGCAAGATCCAGTTAAAATAGCAACATATCAATAGTAGACTGAAAATAAACTGTCTTCTACATTTTCCATTGAATCTGTAAATGCCTTCAAATGCAACAAATTGTTCAGATTACCAAAAGTATTTTTATATACATATTAAGAAATATATACAATCTTCCACAGATATTTATTCACTGGCAAATTCCAAGACTTGTGCAGTTGTTTAAAAACACAGTTGTGAAATTAATCCTTTTTATTGAAAAGGATAATGGTCAAAGGAAGAAGTGGGGGACAGAAATGCATTTCTTCCCTTTAGAATTAATTAGGCAGAATCATATTATTTTGGTCAATAATTTTTTGTGAAAACTCAATCTTGCTGAAGCCAGCAATAATAGGAGTGAATCTTTACTTTTAATTTTACCTCAAAAGTGATAATTTCACTTGCTTGGAGAGACAGGAAAAGGCTAAAGCCTCACTTCAGTCTCTTTAGACTTTACCACTCCTCCACTTCCCTCTTTACTGAAACAGAATTTAGAAGTGGTCCCCATCCATCTGTGAAAGGGTGAGCTTTTTCTAAACAGAGCTCAATTTTAGAATGCATTTATTCCTTCTAATAAACAGAAAATGCAATATTTTTAAACCAAGATAATATTAAATGTTTTAAATTATTCCACATTTTTTGGAAACAGACTTTGTCCCTGAGGCCCTAGTTTTGCCTTCACTTAGTTACCTTGTGCAGAGCACAGGTTCTACCTGACGTTTTTCCTCCTGTTTCTTAAAGTGTCCATGCACGCTATGCTGGTATAAATACTTTTATATAATGGAAATAATAATCTGCTCAAAGATGCATAAATTGGTATAAAGCTGATATGTTCTTCCTGATTATACTGTGCAGAATAATAAGCATATTATAACCCTTCATCTGTATTGATTTTTTTCTTCAAATGCAAAATGTGGATAAATGAACTCTAAATTGCAGTAAGAGAAAGGAGAAAAAGAGGAGGGAATCTTTATCAGGAAGTGTAGTGATAATAGGAGAGGTAATAGTTCTAAACTGAAAGAGATTTACAAAGAAAGTCTTTTCTGTGAGTGGGATGAGACGCTGTGGATGCCTCATCACTGGAAGTGTTCAAGGACAGATTGGACAGGGCTTTGAGCACTCTGTCAAGTGGAAGGCATCCTTGACCATGTTAGGAGGTAGGAATGAGATTATTTTTAAGGTCCCTTCCAACTCAAAGCTTAATTCTACGATTCTCTTCTATTAGATTTTTGAGATTCATTTAGGATAGTTGAGGAGATGCCAAGGCAAAGATTTTTAAAACTGGTCTTTTTAAAGTGCAGAAATAATTTGTAAAATTACTTCACAGGTATTTCATATCTTTCCATGAGCATTCAGGATGATAACCGCCAACTTTTATGGCCAAGCAAGTGTTTCCCATGTTTTTATTTGCTTTATGGAGCTAAAACAGTAATAGGAATTTGATCAAAATTCTGGACTTTTTCTGACAGCAAGTGATAACAAAAGTCAATTCATTTATTTCCAGTATGAGTCTATCAACAAGTCAGGCAACAAATTTTAACTTTCAGATCACAACTTTTAAGTACTCACAGAAGACAGATAAAACAGGATTGTCAGCAAAGCAAATTTGATTGCCTTTACTATAAATTTCCCAAACTCTTGAAATGCCATATTTACCCTGTGGGAAGATTCACATGTAGCCATACATGTGTAATACCTCTGTGTTCAGTACTGGGGTGTAGAAGTCACAAGGAAAAGCAATACAGGTCAGAACTGTGCCAGACTTACAGAATTATGTTCCAAGCAGAGCATAATTAGCAGGTGCTCCTTTTAGCTACAATGCTTTTATTAAACACCACCAAATAAAATTCTTCTAATCTTTCTCACCCTCTAACAGCAAGCCAAATTCCTCCTTTTCCTATTTCAATACCTGACATGAATTTCCCAGAGGCCCATCTCCTCCTCCCCAGAGCAATAATACTAAGACTAATGTGCATTTCAGGTCTAATGGTAAAGGAACTTGACTGACTGTGTTTGCACACCGATCCCTGGTCTGATTTAGAGGTAATACAAACCACACTGTGTACATTGGTCTGATGCTGTGTGATATAACATGGATTTCAGTTTGATCTCTATAGCCACTGTTATAATGTGCTCCCTGAAAAAGCAGAAATCCAGTTTGAATTTGAGCTGATTAAATCATCCAACTATTTTACGAGCTCTGGAAATACGAATTGCTGGCACAGTAATTATGGGGCTGAGATCACCTGTCTTTGCCTGAAATGTGTCTACGTGTGAGCTGCCTGATCTCTGTTACAGTCAATGAAGATACAGCTAGTAAGTTCTGTCAATCAGTTCTCCTGACTAATAAAGATAGTTGCTTCAAGATAAAATTAATGACAGCCTAGAACTCCATAAACTAAATCAGAAAATAAATCTTGTGCAAATACCTACACTGGAGTTATCCCAGATTTGGCAAGAACAATCCCTATCTAACCGTCCAAAGTGAGATGTCTGAACTGGTAATCAAACCTCCTCCTAAAGTAATGAAAGGAGACTAGAATCTCCACAAAACAATTTGTCTCATCGTTGGAGCTGTGTTTATCATCACAAATGGAAGGAAACATATATCCACAAGAGGGAAACTTGAAGGGTAGCTTAAATTAGACATCAGCAGCGGATTTTGTTCAACTTTCAATGTGGACAAGTGAGGCAAGTTATCTCAGCTACCACTGTAGTCAGAGGGGTTGCTCCTTTTGGTCTAGTGTCATTTGAGATGATGTAAAATATTCTGCATGACATGTCTAAGATATTCTGCCTGATGCCCAGTTGCTACTACTCCAGATGATCACAAGGAATATACCATAATTTTTGTATGCGTGTATTGTGCTAAAGTGCATCAAATTACTTTGGATATATATATTTAGGTGAATAAACAGAGCAGAATGAAAATTCAATCCTCTCTAAAGGAAGAATATAATGTGAAGTAAATGTGTGAGAAATGAACCATTTGTATTAATTATATTATCCAGCACTAAATCAACCACAAAAGACCATCAGAGTAAACGCACTTTGTTCTCAGTGGGAGGAAAATATCACTCTGCAGCCTTAATGAGCTGCTGTGCCCATATACAAGTGCCCTCTGTACATCTTCTAAGAAATGTATCTTGTATAAAGAATGCAAAACTCCCACTGAAGTAAAAAAAGCCTCATTCATATGTCTGGGAGCAGAATTCAGCTCTCAGAACTAAAACAGCTCATGCTCACCTGCTGCTTTAATTCTGAAATGCATTTTCAATTGATAACTTGTATAAATCATAAGAGCAATGTGCTTTCTCAAGAAGACAGTATTCCAGTTACAAAGTGCCATCAAAATGGTAAACCCTCCAAAAGTAAGCAAGAAAGACCAGAACATTACAATTATATTCTTGGGTTTCTCCATGACAAACAGTTACACTGACTATTGCACATTCACAAGGTATCAGTTTTCATTTGGTCATTGTTGTTTAAAGCAGGAGAAGGCTTGCTCTTCTGACCATCAGTTCCTCCTTTGGATGTGTCCTGGAAGAAAAGCCTTGGCATCCACAGTGACATTAAAATTCGCTTGTATTCATTCCGAAAATTCTGGTTAAGAAGTCCATATATTATTGCATTAAGGCAGCTATTGAAATAGGCCATGAAGTAGCTTATAATGAATAGCCATTCAGGAACTTTTGGTGCCATTTCCATAGGATCAATGCCTACAGCCAGTCCAATGAAGTTGAGAGGTGCCCAGCAAAAGGCAAAAATCACAAAAACAACAAACATGGTAAGAAAGTTTCTGAAGTCACTTGGCTTCAGTCTTGGCTTTGTTTCTGACTTGACTCGTCTTCTAACTTGAAGCACTAAAATCCAAATTCGAAGGTAGCAGAAGCTCACAATGGTGATAGGGACAATGAAGTGAATTACCACAACAGCTATTGTATAGTAGGAACTCGCAGTCTGAACAAATGTGCATGAATAGATGCGTGGATCATACTTTAAAGAGCCAACAAAAAAATTTGGCACAGTTGCAACTACTGTTAATATCCAGACTAAGGAGACATACAGCATCGTGTTCCAACAGCTGTACACTTTGTCGTAAGCAAAACTGTGGCAGATGTAGCAATATCGGTTTATTGCAATCGCAGTGATGTTGAAAATAGAGCCAATTACACTCAGTCCCATCACAAAGCCACTGGCTTTACAGTGCATTTCACCCAACGTCCATCCATTGTGGAAAATAGCCAAGAGAACCAGTGGGTATGGGTACAAGGCCACCACCAGATCAGCAAAAGCAAGGCTCACCACAAAGGCATTACCTGGGGAAAAAGAAGAATACATAGACATGAGTCTGTAAGCCAGCACAGTTGTGAACAAGAAGCAAATATGATACATTATTTTGGATGTCTGCAATGTTAAACTATAGATGAGGTCAGCAAGGAGCAGGTATGTAGGACCAATAGGTCTGTATGGGAAATAATTTTGCAGCTCAGCTTAGAACACCAGAGAAATATCTGCAGCAACAAGATGTTTCAAATCCTCCTTTCTATTTTAATCTTTATTATACATTACCATCATTGACACATTTCAAAAGTACATGTTGATTTTTTTCTTCAGGGTGGGTAACTCCACAGCTGGATCAAATAACATGAAAAAGGAAAAAAAATCTAAATTATGCCATCATCTAATTATAACCTATCACTGGAATACTAACAGGCTTGGCAAGTATCAAGGAGAAGGATATACAAGACTAGGTGCACGGGGATTAGAAGGGTGCATCATTTTATACATATTCTAAATTGCCACACAACAGTTTATAATATAGGTATCTTCTGCACGAATGGGTTACCCATAGTGCAGTTCTTTTCCTATTGCATTGGCTAAGGAAGAGAGAATTGCATTCATCACCTACTTTAGAAAGGCACGTTTAATAATACAGAGGAAAAATGCATGAATGCCAGAGAAAATATTCAGATTCATGGAAGGAGCCTTTAGATCCTTTTTCTTGCTGGTGTTTAAAGAAGTTTTAGGGATATGTTTGAGATTTTTTGTCTCTTTTTAACAGTGTCCCTTTCATCAGTTTGAAAATTCTGGACATTGTATATAAGGATACTTTTTAAAAACTGAGATAGTAAGCTATATTCCTGAAAAATGAAATGTGTAATTGTTCTCTAGGAACTCCCAAGGAGACAGAAAACAGAGGTGCTAACTTTGGATTCTCAAAGCTTAGGTAGCATAAAACTTATTTCTGGTTTGCATATGCATTCTTTTGCAAAAAGTCCTTCACAGAATGAACAGATGTAGAAAAGATCCAAGTAGCTTTTAAAATTGTGTGTGGAACATAATTATTTTTTGAAAAGAACAGTTAGATGTTCAGTTCCGCAAATTCTGAGCTTTCCATTCTTAATCAAAGAAAATGCTTTTCTGTTTAGTTTTAATTATAGAAATAATGCTGTGAATAAGGATGCCATTAGCTGGGTGCTTAAAACCAACAACCATGTAGAATTAAACTTCTCAAAAAATGGGAGAATATCATCTTTGGCTCCACCAGTTCTTTGTCTGTAGATTGCTTAACATGAAATGAGGAATGAGGAGCTCCCTTTCTCGCAGACACATGAAGGGTTCATCAGGATTTGCACAACGGCTAGTGAACTTTACAAAAAGCAGGATTATCCACCTGCAACTACAGAAACATGACTCATCCCAAGAGTGGTGTACAGGTAATTTTAGACAGTTCTTTGTTTTATGTTCAGCAACCTGTTTCACACTCTGTTCTGTAAAGGCCACACAACTGTTTTCATAGCTACAGTCACTGACAGGATACCAGATACAAGGGAATTCCAATTCCATGCTGTTTGTCTTGGAAGCAGGATGGGGAACCAACCTCACTCTGTTGAGTTTTGTGCAACACCTGCTTCTGTTTGAGTATCTTGTTGGGCCTGCACAACAGGACATTTCCTGCTGTCCTTATTGGCATTGTATGGAATTCAGTTCAGCAATGTCATGCTAGTTGAAAAAGTAAAATGCGGGTGCAAAATCTCATATTCTTTCTGCCTTTCTCAAGATTTCCAAGGCATTAACAAAATGCCTCCAGCTTGGGGCTTTGCACTTCAAGGAAGAAGGAAACTCTAATTAGGGCAAATATAGAGCAAAACAATTTTTTTGTGCACTTTTTGATCTGCAAGGCAAGATTGAAAAAACTAGGCAGATGATTGAGGGGAACATGACAACTTCTTATAAGCAAAGTAGGAAGGATAATCCATTCCCTCGGGTGTGGAGAACACAGACAAGTGCCAGTCACAGCAAAGAAATTTCACACTGTATGCTGAAAAGAAAAACATTTAATGGCAAGAAGAAGGAAATTCTGAAAAAACTTGCCTTGATTTTGCCATTGGATGTTGCAAGAAAAAGTAAACTAAGCATTTTTGAGTACTGGCTGAGCTATAGCTGATCCTTGTTTCAAGCATAGGCAGACTGAGATGACTTTGAAGATCTTGTCTAGTTGTACCATAAAAAGGACAAGAATAAAAAAGTATAAGGGGTTTCATTATTAGAATGCAATTACATCATAACAAGAATTTCTCCTTTTTTTCATCATTGTATCTGATATTAGAAGACAGAGAAGCCAGGAATAAAACAAGAAGAAGGAAAGAGAGAAACTGAGAAAAGGGAAAGAAGGTAAGAAAGAGAGGATTTTTTTCTGTTTTAGAATGCCTTTTGGGGAAAGACAGATGTGTGCTAAATTAATCTGTAAGTCTGCCTGGCTCATACTTCAAATTTCGTTCAGTAAAAACCAAATGGGCATTCAGCTTTTTCACTTATATCTGGAAAATTACTGTAATGCACATTTGTTAAGAAAATTTTGTATAGTTCAGGACTTCTTGAAAATTTTGATTGTGATGAATAAGGAAAGTTAGAAATGAACTTGTCAAAAACATAATATACCACTTAACAACAGAGAAGAAAAATGGTGCAATATCTCTAAAGTCTTCAAGCAATTTGTCACTTTTATGGCTGTTTACAGGGTCAAATATTTGCACTGTGCACTGCAAAGTAAGATCCAATGTTTTTTCCTTTCTGTGTGGCTGACTGTGGAACAAAGTTTAGTACTGTGTTACTACAGTGAAGAATCTACCAAAGTAGAGACAACCTTTCCTTATTTATAACAAATAAATAATCAACATTTTAAGAAATCAAGAGTCTTAGATGTCTTTTCAGTGCTAGGAAAAAGTCATTGTTCCTTGATGTACCTAAGGTACAGCAATTGGACTGGTTATAATTACATCTGTAAGATAACAAAAGAGGTAACTTTTTGCTCTCTCTAACAAAATAGGAACCACAGAATGCGCATCTACTCAGAAATACTATCATTATTTCCATTATTTACCTGATGGACTTTGCTCCTAGATTTCAATTCTATCAGACTAAAGATGATATTAATTCATAAGAAACACATTTACACACCGGAATGGAAAGACTCCTAATTACAAGCAGTAGCTACTAAAAGTCTAATATCTAGCCAGGGACTGAAAAAGATACACATCTTCACTCTTGGTATCTCTGTGCATAGAACCGGAAATAACTTCTGGTATTGACTTTGGATGTAGAAGATCTAGATCAATATTTCATGAAATGTTCTTGGGTATTTGCTCTGTTGACCCAATTAACAAGAATAAGGGAACTTTCAAATGCTGTAGCAATCTTGGCATGACTTTCTCTTGCAGGAATTTAATCACAGAAAAAACTTTCAGATAAGATCAGGACTTTTAAGGGCTAAGCACCTGCCCTCTGATGAACCAATTGAATTCTAATATGTCTGCCAAAACCAGAAGCAATTGCAATCACCAGCTGTTTTTAAAAGGTTTTGCTTCTTTCTTTAGATTCAAATTGGCTAAAATGATTAATTATATATATCATGGTGTTTTATTTTTATTGGAATGTGTTTTGTATGTTACACAATTGTTTAACAGGTAGTTATACATTGGATACAGACATCACCATCTGAGCTCTATTTTTCCCTGGCTACAGTCATATTTGTCCCTGTCCATTACTCTTTTCTTTAGTATACTAAGGCTCAGCTTCAAGGCCGGAATATTCTTTCTGTGCAGCCTATTCTTCAAACTCCTGCAATTTTCTCTGTCCCCTCCCTCTGTCAAACGTGTATCACTGTGTACCAACAAATATAAGGAGTAGGGACAGGCAAGGCAGACAGTGAATGTGAAAATCCTTCCTCAGTTGTGACATCACTTCTTCCTACTAAAGTTAACTTTGATTCTGATATTAAGCTCACTAAGGATGTTGCCAGTGGCATGTAACTTTTGGTTTTGACTACCAGCAATTAGTGGAATCAAAATGTAGGCTTTATACTTTTAATGTTACTGTCATGAATTATATTGATGTAAATAATCTACCTTTTAAGCCTCTTTAATGGCCATTGAAGTTAATGGAGAATTTCCGTATACTTAAAGGAGACATTAATCAGAGATAAGAAAATTAGTATTTCTTAATAACAAGAATGTGAAATATTGAAAGCATTTGGTCCATCCAAAAATAGCAATGAAAAAAATTAATATAAAAGAACATAAATCAAAGACTAAACTGCTTACACAGTTCCTTCAGCTTTTAGAAGAGGAGCTGATATTCACACAAGGAGAAATTGCATGGTGTTAATCCCAAGGCATGTTAACCAGGATTCAGTACAGCAGACGTCTTACAGTATCTACTAAGTGTAGACCAACAAGGAGATTGAAGAGAAGATACAGCAGCTTGAAGAGAGCAGTCAGTCCTTCAGTCAAGTAGACTGCCCCACTTTAATCTCCCCTTGTCTGTAATTACAAATTGCCAATAGAAACCACACAGCTTGAATGAAATAGTATCTTGAACTTTCTTGTGCAACTTAACCTTTTGAGCACCAGGCTTCAAACCCTACTGAATCCCCATTGGAGTGTGCCTCAAGATACAACTAAGAGAAAATTGGTGTGAAATTGATTTCATGGGTCTTTCTCCACTCCTGGTTGTGTAAGAATAGTCCTGATGCTAGATAATTAGGTAGAATTTATGTTTTCAGGGCAAAAACTTCTGCTGAACTTCCTGATAGTAGATTGTAACTGGAATTCCTCGTTATTAATGGTTCTTGATGCTGCCAGTGACACCTACCTTTTCTAAAATTTCATATTTTCCACTGGACTTCAGTTTATTCCAGGCTTCATTTTAGGGGTTCTTAAGGTTTGCTCTTTATTGTAGAAAGAAAAACATAACTCTGGAGGGACTAAAGAACTGGCACTAGGCAGGCAGAACTAAAGACTAGGTAGGGATCTGTTTTTCTTTTCAGAATGGCTTCGTTTATTTGGCTCAAATGGCATGAAGAGAGCTGCTCCTGGGGAAAGGGTAGTGCTTCTGACTTCCTCACCACTAATTTTTGTCTCTAGCTTTGGCTTTTTTGATCAGTAGTTTTTTATAGCATTTAGGCTCTGTTACTTTCTGAGAACTTGTGCCATGAGTTCCATAACAGAGTACAGATGCAAAAAATATATTTCTAGTGGTGTGCAGTTAAAAACTTACCAAAGCTATGAGATCTGTGGCCATCAGGGGTGTAATTTTGCTCGCCTGTGCGAGTAAGGACAGTGGTGACTCTCTATTGCCACCTAGTGCATCAGCCACAGCAGAGACAATGTATCACACCATGGAGCAAGGCAGAAGGCAAAAGCAGGTGGTTGGCTCTTCCAGAGCTACAGTCTAATTGCTAAACAGGTGGTACGTTTATGAAGAGATAAATAGCTTTCTGGGCTACCGAGGTTGGAGAAACATTCCTGTTGTTGGGCATTTTCAGGGACAAGGGTGAAGCAGAAGAAGCAAAACAGCCTCTTCTAGAGAATTCATCATTGCCTAATGGTTAGGACACTTCCATGGCCTTTCTTTGATAAAGAACTTGAGCCTATATTTCCCATAGTACCTAGAGAGAGCCCTACTCACCAGCCCTGCTGTTCTTTGGGGTTATTGTCTGCTTGTTGCTTTCTAGGTTATGTTCAAGAATTTCACCCTAGAACCAGAACACACAGTTTTTTGGTCACTTGTATTTGCAGAGTGGTCTTGGTATGTCTCAAAGAAAAGGATTTTTAAAAATCCTTCATATGATTTCTCAATGACTTCTGAGAAACGATTTAACTGAAACTCTTCCAAGACACTACTATGAAGAATACTCTAGGTTCATAAGCCCTGCTCTTCTCTATTACATAATATCATCTGTATTAGGCACGCTCTGGAAAAAAAGAATTTCTCCAAGTCAGTGCTCCAAAATGATCCCATAGTGGCATACTGTTACCCTACTGTTACTGGAACCAATAGAAGAGCTAAAGCTATTAAGTAAAACTAGTAAAATTCAAAGCAAACTAAAGGGAATGGATACTGCTATAGGTGGTAAACCTGTTGAACTCCTTAATAGGACTTACAAGTGCACAGATTTTACCTGTATCTGAAGGCACCAAATGACAGTTAGTAAACAGAGGCAACATACAAGGCTTAGGAAATCCTCTGAGCTGGAAGGATTCACAGGGTGAGAACACAGGAGAAGTATCATGTAGGGTTACTCTATTCTCTTTTTTATTTATTTCTTTATTTCCCTGAATGCCCATTTACATATGCAGTTAAAGGCAGAGCATGAGGCCATCTATGCCCTTGGTCTGTACCAATGCAACTGTTTTATAATGAGGACAGAAGGGTTCAGCACCACCATTCAGAAACACAGCCTCTTCTCAGGCTCTCCTGTTGTGGTGACATACTTGTTTGGGTCCCTGCCTGCCACTCCTCAATACAACCAGTCTGGTTTTGTTGACAAAATATTTCAAGAGACAATAACTTCATTCCATATGTCTAATTAACTGCAGCAGGCTTGAGGGTAGAGATCCTTCAGACCAATGCCTTCACACTGAACTTGGCATCTTGCTTTCAGGGTGGTCTAGGGAGGTGAGAGGCCCCTAGTGTTGCTGGGAGAATGTCTCATTCTAGGGTATTACTGTTTTTCATGCGAGGAATGAAGCCAAGACATCTCCTCTGAGAGCTCACCACTATGGTGCCCACTGATGGCTCAGTTTTGAAATCTCCGGTTGCTGAGCACAGTCAAAGAATAATGACAAAACCAGAGTGTTTTTTCACCAATTCACAAAAGAACTTGAGTTTCCTGTATCTGTCATAAACATATCAGATTAACTTTCCTCACTTGAAGTAATCACAGCTGTTGATTGTCTCAACCAAGGAAGAATAGGAAACCTACAGGAACAACTGCAAATACGAAAATCCATTTATTGCTGAAAAAGAGGCTAATATGGAAAGCTGTAAAATACAACAGGTGCACTCTAGTCATATCCCATAAAAGCTAGGCAACCTGTTATTGTTAACAACTTTTTCCCCTAACACTACATTCTATTTCATAGAAAAAAGTGAAATATGTAGCATTTTGTAGGATGCTGTTTTGTTAAAAATAAAAAAAGAAAAGACCTGAAAAGACATGTGTAGAAGCGAACAAAGGACTTTAAACTCTGGACAAAACTCTATTGTGTCCTGGAAGATGTTAATTTATATTGTGTGAAAGGCTAGCTCATATTCTATTGCCTTCACTGTTACCTTCTATTACCTTCATCTTTGTTACTGTCTTTAGCCTGAACTGGTGTCAAAGGAAATTGTGTTGAGTTTTTTTCCCTCTCTTATAGCAACCAAACAGCATTCAGGTCCTTAGAATAACTTACCTTCCAACTCCTTTTTGGAAGGAGAAAAGGAAATTGAAGAATGAAAAAAAATCTTGTGCAAACAAACCCCATTTGTTTTTTTGTTGATTGTTTCATGGTTGCTTTCTTTTTTTTCCCTCTTTTTTTAATATTTAATAGTAGATTAGTTGAATTAAGAAAAAAGAAGAAAAAAACTTGAAATATAATGCTCAAGATACTAAGAAGATATTAAACATACACAGCAGATATTTCAAGTGAATAAAATTGGTACTAATGCATACTAAGGGACGTGCTCAGCACAACTTCATTAAGAGACCTGGCTGCCTATGATAAGGAGCACCTTGGGGCTTTGCCTCACAGAACTATTTAACAGACCAGTGCATTTTCACCAGTACAAAAGTTGGGACTTCCTCTTAGTAACAGGAAAATCTGCAAGTGGTAATTTCCAGAGTGATTTACTCACCTGCACTATGTGAGTCCAGACGAAGGGTTCACAGTATGTGACAGGTACACAACCAGAAATAAGGAAATGCAAACTAGTTAAAGCTGCAAATAGAAATAAAATCTAAGCTCATTGTTGCTGCTGTGTACTTTGAGGGATTCCTATGTTCGACTCCCAGGCACAGTGAGAGATCCTAGTTGTGGGATTCTATAAAATTAATTCTGATACACTGCTATAAATTTAGAATAAAGGAACATCTAATATGGGAACACCTAGATTGACAGGTCGCCACTGCTTCTAATGTTCTCTATAGTCCTTTCATTTTGATCCTCTTCTCCCTTCGCATTTCCCATTTAACCAAGGAAAGAATAGTTGATACTTGTTGAAAATTGCTGTTATAACCTTTCAGTGAGGACAAGTCTTTTTTGTTCTGAGCTTTTGGAAGACCTCATCACTGTACATGCATAGAAAGATGAATGCCTTCGAAATCTGTTTTCAGTCTGTGCTATCTGCTTCTTCTGGAAACTAGGTCTTAAAGCAAAGTACACTGACATGACTCATAATGATACTCATCAGTCTGTAAACATCAAGTAAACAGATGAGAAAATTATTTTACAGAAAGTTATTCTATATTCTCTTTTAAAGCATTGGCTGGTTCGTGTTTGAACTCAGCACAAAGTGTGATCATTATTTTCTTAATTAAGGTCTTCTCTAAGATCTGGTAAAAGCCTTGGAAACCGACTAGACAAAAACTGTTCAGGCTGCACTTGTGAGTCATGAAATTGGAGGAAGAGTTAAATGAAGGGTGATGGGTGATGCTGGTATGAGTCTCTGGAGGTCATGAAGTCCAATTGTCTTGTTCAAAGAGCAGTCAATTGCAGCAGGTTGTTCAGGGCAATGTTCAGTCAGGTTTTAACTATCTCCTACTATGGAGATGCAACAGCCTTTCTGAGCGATCTATTCTAGCATGGAATACATAGCTTTACAGAGTATTTACTGCTTTTACTAGGACATAGGTGGAAGATACTATTGATTTTGTAGCAGACAAGAGCTCTATTTGTTCGAATACATAGCAGAAATCAACAGAGATTGTACCTGCTACTATGTACACAGAGAAAAGTCTTGGTCATTAACAACAAGCTACATCTGCTTGGTCAGAAGGGCAGATAAGAGCAAGTAGGACTTTGCTCTTGTCGTGCTTCTGTCTTCAGAATCCTCATGTCTCTGATTAGACATAATAATTTGAGCCAAACTGAGGATCTAGACCAAAAATCAGCTGCAGACCTGGGGATGGATGATGGAGTGTGGTGAGGGTTGCATAGAGAAAGGGAAGAGGCACCAGACCCTAGCAAAAATATTTTTAGAAACCAATTCCCACTGAATATTGCAAGGTAAGAATTTCCCTTCTTATCTAGGTATTCAAATACTAGGTTCAGCTTTCCCATGTTGCAGAAATCAAAATTCTTTTCCATGTGCTACTTCTATGATCTCTGAGAACTATTAACTGCAGCTAGCCATTCAGATTCACCCTCTGTCAGCCCTTACTGTAACCCAGGTGGCTCACCTAGAGACCAGTGGTCCAGAAACAGTAGCGAGTAACTTTTTTCTGTGTGAAGTACCGATTCACACCTATATACAGTTGTCTTTTACTGGGTGAATACACCTGCGAACTGGGATAAACCAATGTCATGTTTATCATGAACTCTAATGTAATAAGACAAAGTCAAGTAATTGTTGTATTATCTCAATATTAGGCCTTTCTATTCAACAGAAAGTTCTTTCAATATAGCATTTTCAGTCAGGTGACTGTACTGATATAATTAAAAGTGTGAGAAGGTGTTTTGCTTTGCTTTCTCTTCCAGAAAACCATTTTTATTTTTCATTTAAGGGTTGAACCTACTGATGCAGAAGTTTCATGGGAGCTTACATCTCAGGTGCTTTCAGTATCGCTGCATATTGCAAATAGAGGTCTGCCAACATAAACGTTTCACTTCCTATTATGTATCAATGCAACCAAAGGAGTTAATACTACTGCAAACATATTTCCAGCTTCACTTTACCTGCTTGGTCTGACCTGAAATGGAGCAATAAAGGAACAGAAAAACAGTATCAGGAAGCAATAAATGACCATGTTAAAGGCACAGGAAACATATATGAACTGCAAAAAAAAATGAACCCAACAAAAAACCAAGGATCTCAGACAAGTCAAAACTGACCTATGTGTGTCTGTAGGATAATTCTGTTAACAGAGTTTTGCCAATTATGTTAAATCATAATCTTTCCACCTATACTTAGGCTGAAATACAAGTTTTTTATAGCAAACCATGGTCTCATGCTGTAGCCTTATCCAAAACTCCCACACCACAGACTCTTTCAGGTTAGAAGGAGCCTCCTGAGATTCTCTAGTCCAGCCTACCATGTCCAAACAGACTCAGTTCGAGGAGATTGCCCAGAACCATGTCCTGTCATATTTTCAGTATTCCCATAGATGGAGACTCCTCAAACTTTCGGGGCAAAGTGGTTCAGTGTTTAACTGTCCCCACAGTCAGGTAGTCTTCTTCTGTTCAGATGCAATTTAATGTTAATTGTACACACTGCCTCTTGTCCTCTCAGGGGATACAACTTAGGAGTATAGCTGCCTTTTCTGGTTAGCTACCTGGTTTAGGGTAGCTACCAGTGAAGTTACCAGTTTTGTCTGGTAGTTAGATACACTGTAATAGCAAAGATAGCTGATTGCTGTAAGAAAGCTTTGGGAAAGATCACCTCTCTGCTTCAGAAGAATTTCTTGTGTAAAATGATTCACATCTGTTTTTTGTGAATTTTAACTCTGTAGGCAACAGAGTAAAGTGGGGGGCAATTCAGAACAGTGTTCTAGCCAGTATGTTCCTTGGCTCGGAAAAAACTTGGGAAATTTGTTATTTTCATTTGATGATTATGTGGAAGGAATGGCTCATGGGCTATTTCTATATACTACTCTATTCAGAATGGTGGGCAGCACCCACCACTATTAGCAGCTCTTGGATACGTGAAGAATACATAAAGCCTAAATTTACAACTGCTCACAGCTCAGTGGATGGGGTTGCAAATGCCATCAAAAACTGCCTTCAGAATAGTGCAGTAGAAGTTAACATGTAGTCACTACATTAGAATGGGTTTGCTGAGGTGCTTGTAATAAAATAGTGGAATTAACTTTTAACTGAGAGGCTGAAAGGGGTGACTATCTATTTTTAAAAGATATCATGAAAGGAAGTACAAACGTGTTAAAGTTGTATGCTGTCTCAAATTTGCAGACCAGAAGGGCTGTCTGAGTGAAGATGGAAATTCCAGCTAAGGTGTTGTGTGAAACTTTTTCTCTGTAATGATCCAAAAATTATACCCTGTGCATTCCAGTTATTTCAAAAAAGTTTTCTGGAATGCTCAGTCTCTTTAATAGAGGTTCCAAAGAATCTTAAGAAATGTAAGTTATAGTTTGCAGAGAGGAGTTGGTGAGATTGCTCCCAGAGCGCATGAGGTGACTATGCTACCATGTATTTATTTGTCTTGAACAAAGCAGCATGTTTGAATATAATGTTCTTTTCTTATCAGAAGAAGAAGTGCATAGAGATACCCACTTTTAAAAACATCCTAAAAATACTAAAATGCTGATGAAATTCACCATGGGCAGGATCTTCACAATATGAGAAGCTTGAATGGATACTTAACTTAATGGATACTCCCTCCCCCCCCAGCCATGCAGATAACATTCAGTATATAGATTATTTTTACTTGAATGAAAAATAGAGAATAGAAATGCCTCATTTGATTTGATTACACATATTTATAGGTGATCATCACCTCACATAAGGACCTTTTCCCTATTTGAACACAAATTAATTGCTGCATATTACAGGGCAACTGGAAAAAATGGACTGGTGGTGAGAATTTCAGGTAGGATTTGACTAAATTTTAAAGACATGAGAATGCCACCTATATATTCCTGTCTTTTTTGGAGCAGCATATTTGAGGTGCCGGAGCACATCCAGAGAAGGACAATGAAGCTTCTGAGTGGTCTGAAGCACAAATCTAATAAGGAGTAGCAGAGGGAGCTAGGCCAGGGGTGTTTAGTTTGAAGAAAGGCTGAGGGGACATCTTATTGCTTTCTAAAAGTACCTGAAGGGAGGCTGTAGAGCAGAGAGTGCTGATCTCTTCTCCCAGGTAGCAAGTGATAGGACAAGAAGAAATTACTTCAAGTTGTGCCATGAGAGGTTTAGATTGAATATTGGGAAATTTTTTTACACTGAAAAGGCTATTCAGCATTGGAACAGGCTGCCCATGCAGGTAGCTGAGGCATCATCCCCAGAGATACTTAAAACACATGTACATGTAATGCTCAGAGAGACATAGTTTAGATTAGTATGTTTTTTGTCATTGCGAGGTTGATGGTTGGACTAAATGGTATGAAAGGCCCTTTGCAACCTAGGCAATTCTATGATTCCATGGTTTTACATCTAGCTCTGAACTTAAAATTAATTAATATATTTATAGTTACAATGTTGATGTTTGTTGTTCAGACTGCTATCTCCTGCAGCTCTATATGGTATTTTTTGGCAGTTGTTGACCTTACTGTGCAAAGAAGGCAATCTAAAATAACAGATGAGCAGATGTTGTTCTATAGCATAAAAATAACAATGTTTATGTTTATAATTTTCATACAGGCACTTATAAAATTAAAATGAGCCAATTCTATATAAGGTATCTGAAAAAATAGTAATTTTTTGAGAAGGGTTATGTTTTTTCTTCAGACACAATTTAAGCTGTAACAGTATAATAAAAGATCTCTATGATTAACAAATAATTAAAACAGAATCACAGCAATCAAGATACTATTCATTTGATGAATGTGGTTAGAGTGGTGTTATCTGTTGTCTTGTCAAGACATGACTGCCCAGTACAGAGCTAAAATTTCAGGAAAGTGTTGAAAGTGCTGATACAGCTCAGTCTTTATCAGTACTGAGACCAAAAGTGAACCAGAAGATTCCAAAGCTGCTACTGTCAAGAAGGACAGTGGATTTGCACTCACAGTAATTTAGGTATATTTCCATTGGCTCTCGCTGTCAGGAAATCTGTTTCTTCCCACCTATTGGGACACCTTTGTGTAAGATTTGGACTTTTCCCTGGGAAGATTAGAAACTCCATTTTATAGTGAGACTGTTATTTGTAATCTTGTTACTTGCATGTGCTTTTGCAGGCAGCATATTTATTATCAGCAATCTAAAAGAATCTGTTATTCTGTAGTGCTTTAATAAACTGCACAATTTGTTAAGCTAGTCATAAAAGTTTCCTGTTGGGTGCCATCAAACTCTCTAAGTCTGGCTGTGAGTCCATGAAGCGAGTCTAAGCTGAAGGTGCAGTACACTATTTAGTGCACCTGAGCTATGATAGTTCAATAAATTGACCGCGACCACATTGATAGTGCCAAATGGCTTCTCCCCTTAACGCAACACTGATATTGTGTGATATATCTGCTAAGAATAGTTGAAAAAATTGCAGCCTTTTAAAATGAACTGTCCTGGCTTATCTCTCAGCAGATTTGGTCTCTTAGCTCTTTGGCCAATTGTGTCAGAGCACCATGAATTCTTGAATTGCTTCTGCTGGTCCAGCCAAGAACAGAGCACAACTGCAGAGAGGTCATGCCCTCATGCAGTCAGTAAGTGCTGTGAAGGAAAAAACAGTCCAGAGTCCAGGAGGCAGCTGACAGTAAAGAGAGTACTGCTAAGACACATAGGAATTCCCATACTGCAGCTGCCAAGAGATTCTTCAAATTTCCTCTCTCTGAGGGTGTTTGCACTGGTTACTCCAGGGAGATGAAAGCAAACTTATTCATATTCTGAAACAAAAGAAAAGGCCATGTAATTGTATTAGAGTTGAATCTAGGGAGAGCTGGGAATACTGTTGCAGGTAAAAGCATCATGCTAAAATCATCCTTTGGGTTTCCTTTTGCTCAGAACATCAGTAGAGTAGACATGGCAGCTGAAATGCCTGAATAGCTGAATAGCCTTTGATTCTTCCATTACAGGTTCAAGACCTATACATCCCCAAGAAAAAGTTTATTCTATTTCCTCTAAAGACAAAGCATACCAATAGCTCCCTTTAACCAGCAAAACAACACTTACCCTTTTATTCTAAAATGTGTCTTTTTAGCTGATCTTGGTGATACATTTCCTATTCACTTAACATCACTCCAGTGCAGGGTAAAAAAAACTTATAACCTAAACCCATCAATATGATATTTTCAGACACCTCAAAGGAGGATACAAATTATGCCATAGCTATAGAACAACCTACCTCGAATTAAAATTTTACTCTAATTCTTAGTTGCTAGAATTTGCCACTGACACATTCCACATTTTCTCCTGCTTTTGGTAACATTAGCCTTAATAACGTTGAGCACTCAAAGTTATTTTCCTCTTTGATTATCTTTCTACATGCCTAAACGTGTCTATTCATTCCCTTAGGTCAATAACTTTCTTACAAGCTTTATACTTCCCAAATATTTTAAAATTCTCAATTCTTTAGAACATTCTTAGGTCTCTGATTTTCCCCTTTCTTGCAAGTTCACTTGCAAGCTTTAATTTCTTTTGCTGAAGGACACTTTCTTTGTTAAAGTAATTGTTCTTCATTAAATTGTTTTAAATTAACAATATTGGCTTTTATTTTGGTCTTCTTTTGGAATTATTAACACATTAAAAGAACTTAAAGCTATTATTTTGAAAGTAACTTTGAAGATTTACTTTCTCAGCTGGTTACTGTTTGAACTAAGTCTCACAGAAGATGGAATTGGTGATGAACTTACTCTGTTTCCTCTCCAAGAAGAGATGTGTAATCAGAAGTATGAGATGAGCCGTGGGCACCTGACTTAATAGTTCTAAAAGTGACTTAGTTTATTGATCATTTGGAGGTACTCTTTGAGAAAAGTTTTCATATCTTCATGAATACACTTCACCTAAGCATATGGGACACCAGCTTGCAATCCAAGCTGGTACAATGAAAAAAATGAACTTGAAACTGAGAGATGGGAACAGAGCTTGAGAGGAAATAATATAGTTTCTTCATTTTACACCCATGGCAGAGGAATTTTGGCTTCAGAAAGGTGGTGGTGACAAATATAGAAAACAGGAGTTCAGAGACTGAGGAGTTCAACTGGAATGGTAATAAAAAAAGCAGTGGAGTCAGCAGAAGAATACTAGGAACCTATGTACAAAATAGGCAATCCAAAACTAGTGAGGAATTAAAATTAGACTTCTGTTAGAATTGAATGATCAGAGAAAAGAGAAATTGAAAGATATATAGTATTCATAATGGGGAAGGAAGAGTGAGTCGGACAATATCTTGGTAAAAGCAAAAACTACATTGGGGAACAACTGTAAAGATAATGTGCAGGGAAGTAAGCAGAATAGAATGAGATCATCTGTTTTAGTAGGGAAATACTAATGGAAACAATTTAATGATGGGACACTGCAACTCCTCATATGTAACAGAGATAATAAACATACTGATGGCTGTGGAGTTCTGGACACACACTCATTGGATTTCTTCAATACAGAGTCTATTTGCCAACATATCCCATCCTTTGTTTTGGTAAGAACAAAAACATCTCTGAAGAGCCTGTCATAGAAAATAAGGTTGTATTCAAAGCAGATGAGATTATTAGGTTTGAAAAATGGACAAGTAAACATAACAGACATAACTAAGAAGGCATTTGGCACATTTTGATAAATAAAAGAAGCTTATTAGGAAAATGAGATCAACTGTATTGAGGAGCTTAGGGACTTGAATGTGGAAGAAGCTTGGCAGTTTTTCATCTTACAGATACAAAAATATTCTCTGGAACTTGCATCCAAAAGAGACAAAAAATAAGAAGAAGTTTCAGATGTAGCTGGAGGAAAATTTGTCTCTGCAAGAATACCAGGGGTGAGAAATGAGGCTAGAAAGAACAGGAAAAGATATGTCTACCAAATAAAACTGCTAGATAGAAAAATTAGATAAAATGGAACTGATAAACATTCTAAACTTAATTGGCTTTGCAAACATTTCTTAAATTAATAAAATGCACTTTCACTGCACTTTTTGTATTGGCAGAAGGCAAAAGGAAAGAGGAGCCACAGGGTGATGAGGATTCTAAAAATTAGTCTAAAACAGCTGCTGGTTCAAAGAAAGGTATTTGCTACAGTTTTTAACAAGGGCAATAATGATGAACTTGGGAAAAAGGCTGGCTGGTAAATGAAGAATTAACATATCTACAATAAAGCAACAATGTCAGAGAGATTGAAGATACTTGAATATTTTAACATCTTTTATCTCGGAGACAGTGTCAGGAGTTCTGAAAGTTGCATATAGGACATGAAGAAAGGGACCAAATGTGTACTCTGGTTCTTACTGCCAATAAGGAAAAACTCATTTGTCACAGACTGAGGCACAACAACTTGAGTCCCAAATATGCCCCAAAGAGAAGTTTTTTCATGATTCACCTGCAGCAGTGGTGCTCTCAAGAATCAATCAGAAAACTATAGTAATCTGTAGCAATAGGATGAGGAGGAACAGTTTCCAACTGAAAGAGAGGTGATTTAGATTAGATACTAGAAATAAATTCTTTACTGTGAGTATGGTAAGACACTGGAAAAGGTTGCTCAGAGAAGCTGTGGATGTCCAATCACTGCAGATATTCAAGACCAGGCTGGACTGATATTTGAATAATCTGGTCTAGTGAAAGGTGTCCCTGCCCAGGGTAGGGGTTTTGGAGCCAGATGATCCAATTTGAACTGGTTTATGATTCTATGTTGCCAACTCTGGAAGATCAATTTTTCCACTATAAAGTAGGTGTTAACATGGAACTTGTATTTAAGGTGGTGAACCAGCTCCAAAGGGAGAATGGAAATCTTCAGACTTTTTAATCTCGTTGTAATTGCAGGCAAAACTGCAGAAACAAATTTGGAATGAAAGCAAAACGAAAGGTGCAGGTAAAGACAAATGGAATAAAATTAAATCTGAGCTTATACAAAGTAGCTGCACTAACTAATCTGATCATCTTTATTTAATAAAGCCGAACTTGGACTTTCTGTACCTAGGAGACTGTTCTAAACTGATCCAGCCTTGGAAGCATATGTTAGGGTGCCACATACAGTCGGCTGCTACTACTGCCTGCATGGTGATGTAAGAAAATTGTTGGATCCAAGGAAGATCACCTACATTGAACTAATTTTATTTGATTCAGAATTCTTATATCACAAAACACAAAAAGAAAAACTGAAACCTTGCGATAATACAAATTGAGAGCCCACATTGATTTAGAGAAATTTATGATCTTTTTTCCTGGAGGTCTGAAAGAGTAGAAAGTGGATAGGGTTTAATAACATGAGGTATGAGGTCAGCTACTGAAGGAATAATAATTGTGCAGACTACAAAGACCAAAGACTGAAATATGGAAAGAAAAGACAAGAAGAGTTGCATTAGCAAGCGAATGCACCAAGAAGAAGGAAAAGGGCTTCAAGGCACACTTCAAGTTCTATTTTGTCCAGGAAAGGACAGAACAGAGCGTTAATACTATTTTCTTGAAGGCATTGGTGATCCTTCGTCTCCATTGGTGTACACAGTTCAACCATTTCTTGTTCAAGATGGATTAATTTATCTGGGACAGGTGATCTGAAACACCTAAAACACTCATGGAAATTAAAGAGTCTTGTTTATTAGAGGAAACAAAAAGCATATGGTTTGCTTACTAGGGAAAAACAAAGGTTGAGAGGTAAATATGTGTTTATTCTCCATTAATACAGCACAAGAGTTCTCACCAAGCAGTTAAATGACAACTGCAGTTCTAGAGTTAAAAAAGAGCAGATGTAATTTAGGAACCTTACTCCTATGAATTTCTTAGTACTGCACAACTTCCAGGATAGAGATCCCGATTTTAAGTGAGAATGTGATATGGCCTTACACAGTCCCAGGGCTAAGACAGATCACATGAATCCAGTGTTCAAGAACTCAGGAGCACAAAAGCTGAAATTGTAAGAGTTGGATCTCATGCCCTGCTCTCAAAAAATAAATTCATGTCAGCATCACTGTTGATATTAAAAGACAACTTTTCCAAGACATCTCAGGACCTCGGAAGGGTACTGAACATTTCTCTTGTATCACTGATTACTTCTTTTTATGTCAGTCTTGTTTTGATGAATATGATTTCTTGAAGGATGGGCAGTAAGAAGAAAGAAAATGTGCAAATTTTAAAAATAGAACTTGACACTATACTAGATGACTTCTGATTTCATATGTTGATTCATTCTCACCTCAATGTAGGTGACTACATTAAGATAGTCCACTTCTAGTGGAGAGAAATAAACATTTGTATTGGCTGCAATCCGTGCTGCTAATGATTAAAAAATAAGTTAGATGAATTACACTCTAAAAATGCTTATTACTTTTCATAGCTTATAAAGGGAGCCCAAAGGAAGAAGGTCAGAAACAAGTATTTCAATTGTTCTAAGTGATGAACTCCAGAAGACAATTGTCCTCTATCTCAAGAGACAGAAATAATAGCAGGAGAGGAGTGAAGGAAAGAGAACTGGTGTTGCCAAAGAGACCAAGAATAACTGAAAGCACTCAGAGAAATCCCCTCTCTTAGACTAAGGAGATGTGGAGTAAAAAACCACACAATGGAAAATAGCAAGGAAGAAGAGTACAAGACTGTTTGCATTGCTCAGGATGTGTATTTAGTAGGCAGATGACCACCAAAATTACGGTTCCATATGCAAGAATGTTTTAATTTGTATGAATGTACATATAAGAAGTGTTGTCCATCTCTATAGCCACACATTCATATGGAGAGAACTAAACATGAAACAAAATGATGATCTTTCAGGCTAAAGAAACATGAGATTTGATTTAGTTTGTGTTTCAATGGAGCCTTGTCCTACAAATGGAAATCATAATCTCATCACGCTGTGTTAGCTGTTATATATAGGAAGGAAAATAGTGGAGAAAGCACTAAAGGAGGGTTGATATGATGCACTAAAAATAACACTTTCTGCTAATGTATTCTTTGGCAGTGCACCAAGGCTGACAAAAGTCAAAAGGTCCAAAGCTCTCACCAGTCTTTGATATGATATTGAGTTAATGTGCCTAATTCTCACCTCTCTCTGATTTTATGCTGGTTTTAAGGACAATGAAATAGAAATGGCTTGCTTTATCTTCCTTCTGTGGGAGATGCCCTGCAAGTTGCCACCTTCTGAAGTGCTTCCTACCAGGTTCTTACCACAGACCATAATGTTATGGTTATAGCAATGGAAATATAAATGTATCCTAAAATTCTTAAAAGCATTTAGTAGCCTCGATTGATTTGATGCACCATTGATATACTTGACCATCCAGCAGTGACTGCTGAACACGTTTAGGACTTTAAAAGTTGCCTTCAACAGGACATGCTTAATTGAAGACACCCTAAATCAATAGTAATTTTTGAAAATTCAGATCACATTTGATATTTCAAATGGAAAGAAGGACTAATTTATTTTATTATTTCTATATAAAAAATTTTATTTGATTTTGTAATATATTGGACAAAGCTACTCCTATCTCAAATTAGAAACAATGAAAGCATTTATTTTTGTAAATTAAATCACTTGAAGAGAACAGAAGTTGCTCAGCCTCTCAGAGAAAGCTTGGGTGTGTTTATGTAAGAAGACAATTATGTTGATTCATACCAATTATGCTATGCATTACTTGGAAGAGCCTTCACAAATTTCCCTTCCTCCTCCAAAACCAGATTTAAACGTGGGAAAGAGGCTTCTGTGTGCTATGAAACAATCCTTCTGTTGTAAAGCTGGCAAAATTCCCACTGTTTAAGGAGTGAATGAGCAATCTCTAAAAGCACCAATCCTACCCATTCTCCATTTCTCTCCTGCTGAGCATTATACCAGCATAAAGGCTAATGGGTCATATTACTTCACTCCATTCTTGTGCCTCATAATATATAATAACATTATAATATATTTGCTTTTGATCACACTTTCATTTTGAGAAGAGTGATGCATAATTACATTATTTGCAATTTTCAGAGTTTGCTGTAAAGCCTGGGACATAATAGTGTTGGTAAATCCTGTAAATCTTGGAAACATGCTAGAGCCATACTTTCCTTTCTGAAGGGAAGATTACTATTTGCACTAGGGAACTGGGAAGAGCTGCTTAATTTATTCCTTATACACCTGTGACTTATTTGAAGTTCCAAACTCTCATTCCTATACAAGAAAAATCATGAGATTCCTCAAAGAGAATTGTGTCATCTTGATTCTATAGCTCTCCCTTTTTTTTTTTTTTAAGTCATCTGGATCCCCTGCCTCTTGTCACTCTTGTCACAACTGTTCCATTGGTCTCTCTCTAATCTCTCCTACTGCAAGTTTAACTCCTTACATGCCAATTTTCCCTCACCATTTCCCCTTCTCCCACCTCTACTTCCCTTGTGAGTGTGAATATATAGTTTCTGGTTTGCTCAGGAAGGAAAACTTTTAAGTCTACATGCATGTCTGTCTTCTTTCTTTGTGAGGGTCGAGGGCTGGCAAGCACTGCCTCATCCCTCCATTGCTCCACCCACATCAGATTCCTCTTCCCTCTTTAAGAAATTTTCTCTTGAAAGACCTCTCTGGACACTTGCCGAAGTATCCTCTTTCAGCTGCATCCCCAAAAGCCACCTATCCCTGATGAAAACTAAGAACTGAAAATTTAAAAGACATTTAACTTTATGAAGATTGTGCAGAAGGAACTGCCTGCTATTTTTCATGTTACCTATGATGAAGAAATCTTTGGATCAGGGTGAGTGACATCATATTAAGTATGATCCTAGAACCAGATTAATTCTTAAGTACTTGAATTAGGTAAGACCATGTCTTATCTCAACAGCTTTAGGACACTACAGAGAACTTTAATCAGTATCTTGAAACTCATTATTTCAGACATCAGCCGCTCACAATTCGAGCCCTCCCCTCCGCTGCCGTTTGTAGAAAGCCGTTCTGAAGACATCCCTTCTCTTGCGCCCCCCTCGTTCAGGGTTTGATGCCTCGGTCCGGCCGCGCTCCCAAGGAGAACCTGTTGCAGGCGCAAATCCCTCTGGGCTTGTGCCTTCCCCCGTCGCCGAGGGGCCGGGAGATCGCCGGTGACTCATGGGGAGTCCCGAGGGACCGATGGGAACTCCCTCCCCCGCCGCGGCGGGGCGCACAGCTCGGCTCCTCCCAGCCGGAGCTCCGGGCACTGCTGGCTACCTGGAAGGGAGTCACCTTCACTGGTCAGGCTCCACCGGTCCCGGTAACGCTTTGCTGCCCTCGGTAGAGGCTTTGGCTCCCCTGAAGGTACAGCTGAAGTACAAGCCCATTGCCTCCAGGAGATCCCTCTCCTGTTTCTTCCCTTTCTCACCCAAGCCACGCTTTCCAGCGTACTCAAGTTGGGCGCTGCTCCGTGAGATGCGATCGCTCAGCGCCGCGGAAGCGGGACAAGTCGGCACCCCTCGCACTCAGTTAGACGTGTAATGAAGGACCAGAGCTCATCCCTCCATGAACTACTTCGGTTAATGCAAAACAAGAGCGAATGATCACCTGCTTCCACGATAGCGCTCGGAAAGTACAACCCATTAAAAGAAAATTTTAAAATCACATAGACAAACAAAAAACACCCGGGAAAAACAAAAGAGCAGCCCTCCCACCTTCCTTGCGGTGAGGGAGCATTCTGCCGCCTCTCGGCTGTGGTGCTGGACCGAGACGACAAAAAGCTACGGGGTGTGCATCTGACTTCCCTCAGCTCTCAGAAAAAAAGTTTTGAGACCTGGAGAAGCGAGCAGTTTCGTGGACTGCTTGATGCCACGAGAACTTCAGTAGACACGCCTCTGTGTCAGGGATAGCACCTTTCCACCGCACCAGTACCCAGCCGAGTGCTGTTGTATTTAGCAGCAGCCTGACTTCCCGCATCATCTAACGCCCCGGCGGCAGCCGGCAGGAACAGCAGGGAGTCGGGGGAAAGAGTATCTGCATGAAGTGGGACATGAAGGAATCAGGGAAGAAGTTGGCCGGAAGGAGGCAAATCCGAGATGTTGCTGCTGAGTATAGAGTTTGCATAGTCTGGAACACGGGTGACCAGCCCAGCAGTGACGGGAAAGGGGGTAAGTTCAGCAAATAAAACGCGCAGACCCACACTGCAGCTCACACAAAGAAAAACTGTAGACAAGATTCAAGGAAAACAAGCCACTTTATTTGCTGCTTTGTGGTGGAAGGCTGTTCGGTGAGGAGACAAGAAGAAAGGCAATTGAATTCATGAACAACTATAGCCGACTGCGATGAAGACTCCGGAGTCGAATCGTTGTCACCTGCAGGCACAGCACCCTATCCCCAGAAGCACTCTCTAGGAAGTTTTTAAAGTTCCTTCTTCACTCCTCAGACTGTTCTGGGCAAGCTCTTTGCCTCTGGTAATGTAACCGGATGGCACCGATTCCCCTTATCAATAGCTCCACAGAACCTAAGCAATGCCTCATTAGGAGCCATTTATGACCTGCAATCCTCGCTTAAAGGCTAGGACGGGACAGAGAGCAGGCTGAGGGGAACAACGAGTTAGGAAGAACTGCCACAGGACGGAGCGCTAGGAGGTTCTGGCACGCATTTTGGGGCAAGCACCAATAGGGGGTGGAGTTCTCTGGTCCCCAGCCTTTAAGCAGTTGGCCCGTCAGGACTCCGCAAACCGGCCGATCCCCTCGGGGCAGCCAGCAGCAGGGACCGGGGTAGCCATGGAGCTCTACGTGCCCCTCACCATCACCCGCCGCTGTGGGTGGCGGGGGTTCTCCCCCCACTCAGGTGGCGGGACTTCGTCAGCTTACCTGAGTTCCTGAGCTTGCGGTTCTTGAAGACGGAGATGATTACCAGCAGGTTGCCCAAGATGTCCACCACGGTGGTGAAGATCAGGACGCTGGAGAGCGCAGTCACCACCCAGGCGGGCCGCGGGGCACCCGCCGCCGCCGCCTCCTCCCCTTCCCGCTCCGCCAAGCCGAAGCGGCCTCGCCCGCCGGGGTCGCAGCAGTTCCTCAAGGAGCCATTCTCCAGCATCGCTGATGTCCGGCTCCGGCCGCTTCTTCCCCCCCCAGACCGGCCGCCGGCTCCGCCGCGGGGACCCCGCTGACTGGGCGCGCAGGCGGGCGGGAAGCCTTTTAACGGCCGCGCCGCGAGTGCGGCTCCTCCCCGCCCCCACGCGGAGCTGTCGGGGCGGGGCAAGCGCCCCCTTCAGCCCATAGGGGGAAGCCCCGGGGGGCGGGCACTTCGCCGAGGCCACGCCCAGCCCCGGCACGGCCCCGAAGGGGGCTGAGGGGAAGGGGGAGCGCTCGGAGGGTGAGCGATCTCTGTTTGCGGGTGGTGGCTGCGGCCGGGGTCGGTCAGCCCCGCTTGGTCAGCCCTGGTGGCGGCCGGAGAGCTCAGGAGAGCCGAGGGCACAGGCGTGGGTCCGTCGGCGAAGCGTTCCTTCCCTACTCTCGCGGCAGCCGGGCTCAACCCTGAAAGACGGCCGTCCGCAGCCACAAACGTGTAGTGGTGGTGGGTTTTCTCCTTCCCCGAGACTTTGGTGTGTTGTCGACAGTGCAAGGCTAAGGAAGCCCATCCTCTCTCCACATCCCCACATCTCATGGGGGACCTCAAAGTAGCTTACCAGTCCCTGAAAGGGTCCTACAGAAAAGCAGGTGTAGGAATGTTCAACAGGATATGTCATGGAAGGACTGGGAATAGTGGATGTAAATTGGAAGAGGGTAGATTCAGACTAGATACAGGAAAGAAATTCCGTGAGAGTAGTGAAACACTGGAACAGGCTGCCCAGAGAGGTTGTGGATGCTCCTTCCCTAGAGATGTTTAAAGCCAGGCTGGAAAAGGCACTGAGCAACCTGATCTAGTGGGAGGTGTCCCTGCCTATGTCAGGGGGGTTGGAATTAGATGATCTTTAAGGTCCTTTCCAACCCAAACTATTCTATGATTCCATGATCTGGAGCTTGGCGGGCCCAGGTGAGTGTTTTGCTTCCCTTTGCCTGGGCTACGGAGATAAAAAGGTTTGACATTTGCCATGCTGTGACCTTGTGCTTTGTGATGGAACAAAAGAGTCCAAAACTAAGGACCACGAGCAAAGGGAGACAGCTACAGAAGTCACAGAATCACAGCATGGTCACCGTTGGAAGGGATTTTCAGAAATCATCTAGTCCAACTCCCCACCAGAGCAGGGTCACCTAGAGCAGGCTGGACAGGAACAAGTCCAGGTGGGTTTTGAATGTCTTCAGAGATGGAAACTCCATCACCTCTCTGGGCAGCCTGTTCCAGTGCTTTAGTACCATCATAGTAAGGAGGTTTTTTTCTCATGCTGAGATGGAATTTCCTGTGTTCCCACTTGCACCTGCTGCCTCCTGTCTTGTCACTGAACACCATGAAGAAGAGTGTGGCCCCATTCCCTTGTCGTCCATCCTTTAGCTATTTAAAAGCACTTATGAAATGCCCTCTCAGGCTTCTTCAAGCTAAACAGGCACAGATCTCTCAGTCTTTTGTCATGAGAGGTGCTTCAGTCCCTCAATCATCTTTGTAGACCTATTCTTGACTCAATCCAGTAGGTCCTTGTTTTTCAACTGGGGAGGACAGGACATACTCCTAACCAATGTCAGCTTTGGAACATGTGTGCTTTTCAGAAGTATTTCTTTTCAAGCTGCAGGAATATAGCAGGGCTTTGGACTTTGCCCTGAAATTACGTTTGGAAAGTATGGCTTCATTTGGAATCCTAAAGTGACAGGTACCATATGCTTGTCTGCATGAAATAAATAAGAGGCAGGTGATAGAAAAGGACAGACACTGTATGTGTCTGTGCCTGGATTCCACCATGACTGGCATAGTTAGTAGGTGCCACTGATGGTGTATCCATGGATTTGCATAGTGTGAGCTGGCAATTAGGGCTGCTCACAGCAAGCATAACTCAGAAGCATTCCGTGTCCTACTTTGCATTGTTTTCAGGCCAGCCTGGCCACACTGGATTGTTGTCCTGCTTCCGGGTTTTGCCCCAGTTTTGACAAGGCTCCTCCTGCAGAAGAGGTCACTGTGTAGCTGCATTCTCCCCTTCTGTGTCTGCTCAGCACAGGGGAAGCTCCTTAGTTTTTGAAGAATTAGTTACCACAGAATGTCAGGGATTCAAAGGCACCTCAAAGATCGTCTAGTCTTATCCCCCTGCCAGAGCAGGAACACCAAGACCTGGTCACATAGGAACATATAGGTTTTGAATGTCTCCAGAGAAGGATGCTCCACAACCTCTCTGGGCAGCCTGTTCCAGTGTTCTGTCACCCTCACCATGGAAAAGTTTTTTCCCATATTTATGTGGGAAATCTACTATGTTCCAGCTTGCACCTGTGGCCTTTTGTCCTATCACTGGATGCCACTGAGAAGAGCCTGTCTCCATCCTCTTGACACTCTCCCTTTATATATTTATAAACATTAATGAGGTCACCCCTCAGTTTCCTCTTCTCCAAGCTACTCAACTCCTTCAGCCTCACCTCAAGAGGAAAGCTCCAGTCCCTTAATCATCTTCATGTCTCTGTGCTGGACTCTCTTAAGCAGTTCCCTGTCCTTCCTGAACTGAAGGCCCCAGAACTGGACACAGTATTCCAGATGTGGTCTCACCAGGGCAGAGCAGAGGGTGAGGAGATCCTCTCTTGCCCTACTGACCACTCCTCTTCTAGTAGACACCAGGATGCCACTGGCCTTCTTGGCCACAAGGTCACATTGCTGGCTCATGGTCATCCTGCTGTTCACTGGGACCCCGAGGTTCCTTTCCCCTACACCACTCTCTAACAGCTTAGTCCCCAAATTATACTGTTACATGGGGTTGTTCTTGCCCAGATGTAAGACTCCACACTTGCCCTTTTTTTAATTTTTCATTGAATTTCTCCCCTCTCAGCTATTCAGCCTGTCCAGATCTCACTGGGTGTCAGCGCAGCCTTTTGGTCTGTCAGCCACTCCTTCCAGTTCTGTGTCATCAGCAAACTTGCTGGTGGTGCAGTCTAGTCCCCCATCCAAGTCGTAGATGAATATATTGAATAGTGCTGGTCCCAGTACCAATCCTTGAGGAACTCCACTATACACAGGCCTCCAGCTAGACTCTGTCCCACTGACCACAACTCACTCTTCTTTCCTTCAGCAAGCTGACAGTCCTCCTTACTACCTGATCATCCAGACCATATTTCCTCAGCTTAGCTGTGAGGATGCTGTGGGAGACAGTATCAAATGCTCTACTGAAATTAAGATAGACCTCACTGACTGCTTTACCATCATCTACCCACCTGGTTATGTCTTCATAAAAGGTTATCAGATTGGTCAAGCATGACTTCAAGCATGACAGCACCAAGAATAAGTTGCTCCATCACCTTTCCAGGAATGGAGGTGAAGATGACTGGTCTATAGTTACCTTGGTTCTCCTTCTTGCCTTGGAGTGACATTTGCTTGCCTCCAGTCCTTTGGCACCTCTCCTGTTCCCCATGATTTCCAAAGATGATAGAGAGTGGCCTCGCAATGATTTCCACCAACCTCCCTCAGCACCCTCAGATGCATCCATCAGGACTCATGAATTAGTGAATGTCCAGATCGCTTAATTGGTCCCTAACCCAGTCCTCACCAACATTATCTTGACTTCCCCTGTACTCTCAGGGGTATGATGCTCCTCAGGACAGACCCAGCAGTATAGACTGACACAAAGAAGACATTCAGAAACTCTGCCTTCTTTGTAGAGTCACTAGAGCACCCACTTCATTAATTAGTGGGCAATGAGATATTGAGACAGCTTGTTCATTGAATTAATTTAGAAAAAAGGGGCAAGTTTCCATCCTTTGTAAGCAAAAAATTTATTATGGAACATTGATTTTTTGAGATTGATCTCAATACAAATGTGCACTAGTGTAATCAAAATACCTATGTCATAATATTATGGTGTAGACTTCTTCCAAATCAGAATTAGTTCATTGTTGTTCAGTTTTAAAGTATTCTTGTTTAATTCTAGATACACCAAAGTAATCCTGGCTGGAACAAACAGAAAAGTGTGCATGTGGACTTTTGCACCAGTCTTATTTATACCAATTTAAAAAAACAAATCTCAGTTTCTTTCTGCCTAACATAAGCAATATGGAAGGCATCAAGATCCTTTTCGAACTAGCAATGGAGTTACACAGCTTCATGACTTGAGACAAAGAATGTCTGTCTTCTGAGAATTACCACTTCCAAATTGATATTTTGCAGTTCTGCCATAGGAAAGTAATAATTACCTACTTCACAGATCAGACTCACTCTTGATGGAAGCAAAAATTTACTAAGTTTTGTCTTTTTCTTCTTTCAGAGGTTTTAAACGGAAGTTTATCCAAGGAAATGCCTATATCCTGTATTCATCAGTGCAAAGAAGGATTTTTCTCCAGTGAATAATAATCTGCCTTTAAGAAGAGCTTTTGTGTTACAATATCTCCTTTTTTTAATTCTCTTCCCATTTCTCTTTTCAGAAATCTTCCCAGTCTGTTATCTATATACTACCCTAGTCTCACTTACTTATTATGGAAAACTAACAGATATTATAATTTATTTTCATGCCTTGGTCTCCTCCTGGGCTTCTTTACAGAGTCTGTACAAGTGCTTTTAGGAGAAAAGTACAATTTTGTTGTCTGTTATTACTACAGGATTTATCTTTATCTGTTTGTCAAAAGCTTAAACTGACCCTGAGCATAAATGTGACTTTTGAAGGTAGGCTTTGGTCCTGGCATTCTCCAGGTCTGCAGTTCATCCACACTAGAGGAACACTATATATTACTCCTGCCACACTCAATTGTTACGCATCATCACTCATTTTGTTTTACAGTTCTCAAAAGTGTGCCAAGTGATTTAGATGAAATTTTGAAAGCTACTGCCTGAACCTGGTCTGAAGCACAAGCCTGATACAAAACACAAAATACAATAAGTGTTTTTTACAGCAGTCTCTCTTTTGTGGCTGCCCTGTTATCTGACAGTGGGAAAAATGTAGGAATCAAAATGGTACCCTTTCCACCTGGCAGCCTGCAAAGATCCAGTTCTTCATCTGTTCTAAATTCCCAATCTCTTAATTTATATCACTAGCACAGGCCTGAATTCTTTAGATTTCTCTACAGAAGGATGTTATAAATGTTATTATCTTTTGCATTTTGAAATGATTGATTAAATGACATTAAACAATCTATGGATGTTCAGTTTTTAGTAGTCTGATTTCAAATTAACTAAAGTCTCCTCAAAAGTGAAATGTGTATTTAAATCTATTGGTTATCAAGGTTAGTTTGAAATAACTCATTGTTGCAGAAAGCACTCCATGTCAAAGGCAGGTGCATTTTAAAGATTTTTCTATTTTGAAATTTTCTTCTAATTCAGTATCTAAGAAAGTGAAGGTTCTGTGTTTCTTTTTGAAAGCAATCTATGTTTTCTAAGGCAACTGTGTTTTTTGTTGCAGGATAAGACCAGGAATTGCCTGGATGGTGAAACAATCAAATATTCCATGCATAGCAGTGCTCTCTGCTGCTGGAGTCTGTACTTTTATTTGCTTTTTTTTTTTTTTTTTCCTTTCTCATTCTGAAAGCAAATGACTGCTTCCTACATTCATGCACTTTGTTTTCTGTTTTGTGAATTTTATTTTTTGAAGAGATTTATCTTTAACTGGTCATGGAAGTCAAACCTCTTCATGATCATGAATGAAATAATGAAATTTCAAGACAGGTTCCTATTCATGGAGTCTCTTGAATTTTGGGTATAACAGTAGAACAGAAGAAGAAGTTATGTCTCTGCTGTGTTTGTTATCACACATTTCTACCTGATCAAAGGGCAATTAGAGCTAACATGTGGTCTCCAAATAATTTTCCTACTTTTAACTTTCTCAGTTTGAGTTGACTGTTTTTACATGGCAGAGGCTGGAGTTTGGACTTCTATACTTCTTCCATTTTCATACAGTTTTTATTTTTTAAAATAGTTCTTTATATATTTTTGAGTTGAATTGAGACTGTGTACTGTTCTCAAATGAAGGTCTGCTTGCCCCTCCCTGCAGTTGTGAGCCTGTACAGTAAAGTTGCATCTCATTTAAGAGGGATGAATATATCTTCCCCACAGAAAGAAGAGATCCACTCAGGAACAATTTTACATCTGAGTTTCATCTTTTCCCTGTACAATGTTAATATGTTTTAGGTAGAAATCAAAGACTCAATGGGAGGTTATTTTTTTGTTCATAATTTTCCAGCCTGTTTTTCCTGCTGGAAATTGCCCATAAAATGAGATTTGACATCTAATTCTCAATGACTTATTGGTATTTTAGCCACATTGAATTTTCATGGCACATAATAGCATCTCTTTGCTGTGAGCTGTCAATAAAAATAGTCACTTGGATTTGAAATTTTAATCTAAATAGACTGGTCAAAACTAAGAGGAGTGGAAAGGGCTATTTAGGTTGGGTACATCTCAACCTAAGAGAGTTCTGCTTCCAGAGGTATATGATGTTCATTGTAGTCATCATTGGATAGGTGTTGAAAGCTGGTGGAACGGATAACATTGACTTGCTGTTGAGACTGAAGAGGAGCTTTGATGCATAGCTTAGGCCACATACTTCAGCACTAGGTAATTAAAAGTGATCATTGCTTAGTGAAGATTACTCCAAGGAATCATGCCAGGGCTAAAACTAAACCTCAGTCTCCTGATTTGGATTCAGTGTGAGTATTTCAAAGCCATCTGTCATTATTTAGGATTCCAAAATGGGATGGTGAGAGATGCTCCACCTCCTTTCTCTCTCACACAGAGAAAGGGGAAGAAGGGATAGAGAGATTTATGGCTACTTTACTGAACTATTAATAATAAAATGAAAAGGAAATAATGAAATAGATGCAGTATATAAAAACTGTATTGAGCTCTCAGGATAACATCACCAGCAGTCACTGAAGAGTCCCAGGCTGGACTCAATGATGGGTGGAGTCACGAGTGGAGGGATCAGGAATCTGAAGCAGATGAACAGAGAGGGTCTTCCTCAGATGCTGGCCATTGCAGGAAGAAAGTTGACCCTTTGATTCCTCAGCTTTTATAATGAGCATGTGGCAAATGGAATGGAATATTTCTGTTGGTTAGTTTGGGGTCACCTGTCCCGGCTGCTCCTCCCTGCAGGTGGGACCCTGCTACACTTTCCTGATTTGCACTCTCCAGCAGGATAAATAATGAAATTAACTGACCTTGGTTGTTATAGCAATAAGTGTAAGCAAGAGCCTCTCTGCATGCCATTCCTTGACAAAGACTGTACAAATTACTCTTATCACTCTTAAAAATGAACCATTTTCTGCACAACATGCTGTTAATTTCTGAGACTTAGAAGAGACCCAGCTAAGAAGTAAAATCACTGAATAGAAAATTGCTACTGTTTTATTTCAAGCCCAGATAAAATCCTCTCCTGAAACGCACTCTCCTATCCCACCTTTCCTATTCTTTAATGTAAAAAGATTTTTTTTTTTTTGGTGTACTCTATATACATGCACACCTACACACACACTTTTTGTGTATACTTGTAGAATCATAAAACCTTAAAGCACATTAAATTGGGAGGAACCTTTCTCTTCATTGAGTCCAACCATCAACATAACACTGACAAAAGACATTATTAAACCACATTGCCAAGCACTGTGTCTGCATGACACAGCTTAAATATCTCCAAGGATGATGATCCCACCACTTCCCTGGGTAGCATATTCAAATGTAACCTCTCAATGTAAAATCTTTTTTTAATATCTAATCTAAGCCTCCTTTGGTGCAACTTGGGGCCATTTCCTTTTGTCTTGTTGGCTATTATTCGGGAGAAGAGAGTGACACCTCACATCTCCTCTCAGCTTCCTTTTTCTCAGGGCTACTGTTGCTGTTCCACTCCTGGGACTGTTTTATGTCAATTTATGTCATGCTTTCCAAACATTTAAGTGCTAGGAATGGAAGAAACTGCTTTACGTTCGTGATCCAAACTAATACTTGAACCTCCATGTTTCAAGAGTGAAAGGCTAATTCCATAATCCCATATAACCCTTTGACTAATCCTTTTTAAGATGGAAAAGAGCCAGAAGGAAATAATTGCTTTATATTATTAAAGGGAGCTACTATAGTCCCTTGTTCATGTTTGGTGCTGTTATCTCTGTCCTTCAGCTTGTTTTGCAAGCAGCTGCTGGTTTTGTTACAGCCAGAAGGCCAAGGTGGGCTGGGAGCACTGCACTGGCAGTTGGAGGTTCTGAAGTCCTGGTGGTGACTGTCCCATGGACTTGCCACAGGACTAGATCTAAGTTCTTTGTCTCTTTTATCACATTAAAATGAGGATAAGGAAACTCCATTATGTACTTCTTGGGAAGGAACTAAGAGTTAATTAGTTAATGATTCAAAATTTAATTTTGCTATGCAGTTTATTGTCTTTTGTTTAAGTTTATGCAAAGCAATCATGGATGGCCTGGGCTGCATAAAACCCCATCCACTGCCAATATCAGCAAAAACAGCAATAACAGATGGTCTGCTTCAGAGTCTGACCATGTGAGATGAAATTTGGAAACAAAGAATAATTGAATTTGGTGAATCAATTGACATCACAACTTAAATACAAATTCCTTACAAAGAAAGGGGTCGTTTCATTCTTTGACAACAATTTCCAGCAGTATTGTCCCAAAGATAATATGAACTGTGCTATCTTGAGCTCAGTCGTAGTATCAAGGTATAAGCTGAGATATATTACCTGAGCTCAGTCAGGTGGCTGACACAATATGAACCACCTTTTTCTTGAAGGAGTGGGAATCTGTCTCTTCTAATGCACTCATGATTGTCACAAAAGCTCGAGGAGTTCATGCCATGACCTGAAATCTGGTAGAATTTCACAAAAGTTCAGAAGTTGCTGAGAGTGGCTAACTAAAGGACAGATGTGTTGACAGGCAGAAAGATAGCTTTAAGCCTAAGTTCCTTAGGAAGTTTAGGTTCCAGTTGTCCAGTGTTTCTGTTTAGTCCTCCTGGTGCTGTATCCACTTCATGTATGCCAAGGAAATAAAGACTGGGACTGGAGCTGGAACATGATAGACTGATGGTGATTGCTTGATTGGAATAGATCATTTTCTGACATTCACCATCACACCAGCCAAATAATGTGGTTAGCTGGATTTGTTTTTCTACTGTTGCCTATGATTCAGAGGCAACAGTCTGGCCCTTCCACTCTGATAACTAACAAGAGTACCAGTGAGTCAACAGCGGTTGATGATGCTGTGCCATTCAGTTGCAATTTAAGATGGATCATGTCTCTTAGTTTTCCAGACAGAACAATAGATCATTGTGTAAATTGGAGCTTAATGTCTGGATTCATTGCCTTGCCTGAATAACAAAAGCTGACCTACTGCATTACCTGCCACCCTAGGTATAGCTGCAGTCTGGGGGTAATGCATTTAGAGCCCTGTATCTCTCTTCAGTGAAAGTCAACATAAAGTGTACACCACTTCAGTGACTGTAATAAGTGTTCGAAAGAAGCACCTGAAGTGGTGTAGTTCTCATGTGATGGTCTTCATTCCAGGGAAGTTTCATCTGTTAAAGTCTTTGAGTTGAACTGTGGTTTTATCAGTATTACATCATTCACTACACAAGAGTCTTCTTCTACTTAATGTTGAAATCATGCATCTAGATTAGGGTTTTAGTGGGTCAGTTTCAGAAAGGGTTCAAAAGAATCTCCAGTTACTTTTTCATCTAGGATGCAGTAACAACTACTCTTTCATTCTGCCCCTCTGCTAGCACAGAGGGCAAAATCATATTAGAGGACAAGGTTATTTTTATGGTAAATGTTAACTATTCATGCATTGACTGGAATTCATTAACTGGGCAAAATGCCTGCAGGTATACTCCTGGAAGTGGTTCAAATTTGTTTTTTAACTCAGTGCGTTTATTAACTCAAACAAGAAGGAATGAAATATTGATATTGCTAACATGGAGGATATGACTGAGAGAAGAACATCAAATCAGGAATTCAGGAAGCAAATTGGAACATGCTGTGATAACACTGTTTTTAAAACTAAAAAAGGAAAAAAATCATTGTGTCTAGCTTTTTGGAGTGAAGCTTGGTGAGCTCAAAGTATGGCTGCATGGGTTGCAGGGAAATGGTACAGGATATGGATGAAAATGAGGAAAAGAAGAGATTAAAAAAGTGCTTTTTTCTAGTTTTGAAACTTTATTTGTACACTACTGTAAATGGGATATTTATAAATTGTAGTTAGGTTTACAGTATCATCAGGGGATAAGCAATTAGAATTAGACATTTAAGGTTTCATGTAAGGGAAAAAAAAGTAAAAACAATTTCAAATTTAAAAATGAAGTTCCTAAAAGAATCAGAAATAAAATTTAAATAGTCTTTTCTAGTAAACAGTCTCAGAGGGGCCACATTCAAAAAAACCCAGTAGGCCACCGAGATATGCAAATTGACAACAAATGATTATTTTGGCAGAAGACTAATAACCACATCCCTCACAGTTGGCATGGTGTAAACTTGATTCACTTGTGGAACAAATCTGATCATTACAGATAATAAATGGCCATCTAAAAACCATGATATGGGCTAACATAAAAAGGGTTGGATTCCAATTTTGCCCACCTTAATTTTGCTATTTGTCTGACACTTTCTTCACTTACAACCTTAAGCTGCATTTTTCTGGATTTTTTTTTCTATCTAAAATTTAGGCATTTTGATGTTTGCATGGGCTGTCACTAATTGAAAACACTATATACTTGAATCTTCTCTACAACTCTCTGTACTTCAAATGAATGAGATAAAGACTAGTCACAATAGCTAGCTGTCATTCTATTTTTTTCATCAGCATCAAATCAGTGTGAGGCCTCTTGAGTTTCATAGAATCATAGGATCATA
>VZTY01014000.1:1439-32309 GCA_013400935.1 Turnix velox | reverse complement strand
CCCTTCTGTCCTCTTCAGGCTTTGGAAGACAGTCTGGCAGCACAGCCACATGGCCATCCCTATCAAGAGGATGTTTGTATGGTGGTCACATCACATTCTCTTTCATCCCTGGTTTGCAGCTTTGACACATTCTCACCCTGGAAAATGTGCTGCATTGTTTTGAGGTATTCTGTCCTGTTAAGCCTGAAGCAGCTGATTGTTTCATATCCTGCTGATATCAGCAAAGTGAAGTGGTGCTAGAAATTCCATAATTCAGCTAACCCTTAACGCATTAAAGGAATACAGATAGCGCCTTGGGATTCATTATCACCCCTGCTCACTGCTCAACTAAGTGATCAGTTTTGGAGTGACACAAATAAGGAGAAGAATTCTTTCTGTCCTTACTGGGGCAATAGTGATAGAAGTGAAAAGAGTCAGCATTATGAGGAGTGGGATTTTTACACGGGGATGGGGCACCTGCTGTACAACTAATAATGTACAGGCTTTAGGCCTCTCATCTGCATGTAGAATAGAAAGTACAGCACTCCAGTGTAAACCCTCTGTGTTTTTGGTACCTACTGGTTATTAATTAGATGTATATACATCGACATTTTCTAGACTAAAGTGAGATATTTACTGTTCCTCTACTGTTGCTACTATGTCTGTCTACTCAGGAGTTACTTGCCCTGTGAAATACCTCTAGAAGTAAAGACTGATGGCCATTTTCTAAATCAGGAACAGTAAGTGAGAAAGTAGATCACTGTGTTGTTTTTAGAAGATTCTGGGACATTTCAACACACCAATCAAACCACCCATTGCTTTTCCTGAGATTAAGGAGGGAGTAGGTACTGTCTTGGTGCTGTTTTCACTGACTTCAAGACAGTAGGAAAAGCAAGAAGAACTGTGTGGATCTTTTCAGCTCAGTAAATACATGTGTTTTACTGGTATAAATGTACATTTGAGGCATCTTTAGATTTGAAGGATTACCTACTGTTGCCTCTTTAGCTAGATGGTTCATAACTAGCATCTGGCAATTGTTTAACTAGCCTGTGGAGACCCAGGGAGACCCTGTTCTGCTGGCTCTAGATCTTTGGCAAGTAGAAAGATAAGAATGTTATAGAATCATAGAGTAGTTTGGGTTGGAAGGGACCGTAAAGATCATCGAGTTCCAATCCCCCTGCCATAGGCAGGGACACCTCCCACTAGATCAGGCTGCTCAGTGCCTTATCCAGCCTGGTCTTGAACACTTGCAGAGAGGGGGCGTGCACAACCTCTCTGGGCAACCTGTTCCAGTGTTTCACCACCCTCACTGTGAAGAATTTCTTTCTTATGTCAAGTCTAAATTTACAATTTACATCTGTTGTTTCTAGTCATGGTCCAAATGTAAAGAAATACCACTCACTATTCAGCTGGGCTTGGGCTGAACATGACAGGTTGAAAGATGTGAGTCTAAAACCAGACAAAAGTTGATGTAATAGTTTTATCAGGTAACTGTCACCATAGCAACCAAACTTTACCATACATGACAAGTTCTTCCTAGTCTTTCCACTCAGTTTCTTTCCCACTCAGCTTTTGTTGCCACAGGTGTGTTAAGGACTTCAGATGAAGTAAACTGTGGGCCTACAGGGTTCTTTCCCATGGGACAGTGCAGTGTTTTCACAGCTGCACATAATGTTAAATCTATCTCACAAGATTTTTATCTTTCTCTCCCCATCTGAATACTGTAAAAGTTTATTCCATTCAGGCTGTTTGTGCAGTGCTGGGCAAAGTGCTGAGCCTTCCCCAGAGCTCTGTCTGAGTTCTCCTTTGGAGCAGACAAGCACCAAATGTACACTGCTCTGTTCTGTCGTTCCAGTTGTACCTCACGCACTTGTTAGGCTGAGGGTGGCTGCCAACGACGTAAACACCCTCACCTTTCCCACTGATTGTGACCAATCATGGAGCCTTAGCCCACGGGGAGACGTTGGGCACCGTCTGCCTAGCCAGAGAGGGGGCTAGTCAGATGTCGTCTTCCCTCTCGCTGCCGGTTTCGACCCTCAGTGTGGAATCTCGTGATGATTACTATACTCATGACGCGATCACATTGATCGACAAAGCTGCGCTTTGCCCGGTGGACGGAACACCATTATAAACTCCGGAAAAGGTTCACCCACTCCGGTGAGTGATCGAAAACTAGCAGTCTGACTTCTGCCAGGTCTAATCTTAAGTTCTTTTGCAAGTGGAGACTGGATCCTTTGTGTTCCTGTTTTCTTTGCAGAGCACCGATTTTGACTGGATATTTTCTGATTGCTAAGACAGGACATAAAAGATAAAATTTATATGTGAAGTGGATAACAGTGAGCTTTTAACTACTGGGAATAAAGATTGTGTAATTTGAAAAACTGGGAATATCTTGCTTTAGTGAAAGGATGCATAAAGAATACTGATGATTCTTCATCAACAAGGCCCCTCCTATGTCCTTTTAAATTTGGCCAGTAAACCAGCGTCTGCAGTGTGTTAGAATAAACTGCTAACTTGGAATATTTCCCCGGCTGATTTTGAAAGCCCTTCTGTTGCAGAGGCCAGGCACATGTGCACAAATGCTGCCCTTGCCAGGCCGGCTTCGGAACTGCAGGATGGTGAGTTGCCTTTTTGAGGAGCAGCTCGTGGTCGGTGCAGAGATGGGGGAGCTTTCGTGAATTTTAGGGTATTCATTCCTGTGGGGCTCAGTGAGCTTAGTGGTAGCCTTGTTGCTGAGAGTAAACCCAGTTTACTCCCCCAGCACTGCAAAGAACACGGAAAAGAAAGGCAAATAATCAGTGCGAAGAAATTTAGGCAGCAAAGCAATGCCAAGCTGACAAGTGTCAGCTTCAACATTGCAAAATTTAACTTGTTCAGTCTAGCTCCAGGCTATTCCTACATGCCTTTTTGCTCAGAGCTATCTGTGCTATGAGAATGGGACACCGAAAAAGGCTTATGGATCTCCACACCAGCTAAGTAGGACAGACCTGTGTCTGTATGGGAGCAGACTGTGGACAGCGGTCAGCTCTGAGCAGCCTTGTCTAGTTGAAGACATCTGTGCTCCTTGGAGGGGGAATTGGACTAGATGACCTTTAAAGGTCCCAACTCAAACTATTCTATGATTTGGCAGTAATTTCTAAGTAAAAAGAAATATGTTTAGTGAATTGTCTTTAATAGCAGTGGTAGGCCATTTGTAATTGAATTCCTGTGTGATTGCCATGATGTTTTATTTCCCTTGGTAGCTTTCTTTGTTATCTCATTCAAAACAGGTGGCTTGTGCTGGATGTTCTTATATTTCCATTTGTGTATTTTGGTAATACATATATGTGATTTGATACATCCAAGAATGTGATCTACCAGAAAAGTTGGGTTTTTTTCCTCTTTTGTGTTTCCAATCTTTTATTCTCTGTAAAATGGTGAATGTTACAAAAATCGATCTGGAGAAAACTTTATCCAAGTAGTAGTAAGTATTTTCAGCTTGTCAACCCAGCACAGTACAAGCAGCCACACACTTGCAAGGGGAAGTGTTATTTCTGTTTTGAAAATAGTTTTCTTCTTTGTTATCTCCTGATCCAGGGAGAAGAAGCTGAAAGCGAGAGTGCAAGAGTTAGTCAGTGCTTTGGAGAGACTCACTAAGAGCAGTGAAATCAGACATCAGCAGTCTGCAGAATTTGTTAATGACCTTAAAAGGGCAAACAGGTAAAGGATCTAACAACAAATGGGTGCATATTTTTTTCTTTACTGTGTTCCTGTAATGCACTGTAGTCCTCCTCCTATCTCAGTGAGCAGTTTCTGGATTCACAGAAGTTGGCTCTTTAAGTTTGTATTTAGAGATAAGCCTCCCACAAAAGACACTAAACTACATAGGTAAGAACAGAGTGAGAGAAGTAAGTTAATCTTAAATGAGTTACTAGTAAATACGTAATTATTAACACAAAGAAAAAAACTCTATTTAGTCTGATTTATTATTTTTGTAATTTTGTTTTAAATTGCTGTCTTTTGTTTGTCTCCAGCCTTTTTATTAATAAATTTGCTTCAGTAGTCACACTTAAATTTTATTGCACACTCAGTAGATTTTACTGGCACTGTTTGGATGGAGTGAGAATATGGTGGACTATAGCTGCCCTACCTGCAAGGAGCATACTCCTTCCAATGTAGTTTTAATTAATAGATAATACCTGAAAGCCCTGGTGGTGAGGAGGCACAGAAGATACTGAGCAGCTGATAAATTAGCATGAGATGCCATCATCTGGGCATAACAGTTACTGTTCTAAATGGAAGATGCAAAATTAGTGCTAGCTTTTCTAGACAGATTCTGGACATGGAAGATTGTTGTAAATCATGACACATTTGATGCTACAGCATCCTGAGTCACAAACTGCTCTGCATCATCATCAACCTTTAGCTGGCTCTTTGAACCAACCGTAAAAATATTTTCAGTAATCAGTTTATTGATAAAGGTGTGTCCTTGCCTATTGAAACGATACAGAGATTGGCACTGACCTAACACATTTCAAAGCATTAGTAAATTTTAGGATAACTACCTACACTTTGGAGTTCCCTGAAGGTGGGGGTCTTGGGTGAATTTCTTGCATAGCACTTGCTGAATGACTTTGTATTGCCTTGTATTTCTAACAGCAACTTGGTAACAGCTTATGAAAAAGCAAAGAAAAAGCATCAAAATAAGCTGAAGAAACTGGAATCGCAAATGATGGCCATGGTGGAGCGACATGAAACACAAGTAAGGATGCTCAAGCAAAGAATAGCTTTACTAGAAGAAGAGAACTCCAGACCACACACCAATGAAACTTCACTTTAAATGCATCTCTTTCAGTGATGCCTAAGGTCATTATAAATATCTTGTCTTTTGGAGCCTGGCTTTTAGTTAGCTTCAAATGCTAAAATCTTTCTGATAGTCTGTAATTGTCAACACTGGCACACTTAAGCATCTCCTCTGGGGTGCCAGAGAGGTGCCATGGGGATAATATAAATGTTAACCTTACAGACTGTTTCATAATGTAAAATGGCAGTGCCCGAATTACCATGCTATAATTATGTATCTTGTCTCTGTCATTATGCATATATTCATACAGCTTCTCTTCCATTTTATGTATGTCTCTTGGGTGACAGGGTCATTCATGTTGAGTGGTTTTTAATTTCGGCAGTTTGTAGAGAATTGGAATGATTTTTTTTTTTTCCCCATCCCCTGAGCTCCCTTTCACACAGCTCTGTGTTGCACCCTCAAGACTCTCTGGTTGGTTAAACCAACTGCTTGGGCAGAGTGGGGAGATGATGGATAGGCTGGGTTGGTTTTTAGCACTGTGCTTACAGTACTCTTGCTCATAACACTGATCAGGTAGGGAAAAGTCCTGTTGATTTGAGGAAAAAAACCCAAAACCAGGCCTTTTAGTTGCATCTCTGAAAGGTACAATGATGGTGTATTGCTTAAAATTTGTAAGAGGACTAGAGCCTATGAGTTTCATCATGCCAGACAGTCTATGGTTTGGCTCGGAAATCACAGGAGACCTCCTGGTATTTATATTGCATGGTGTATCCAGTTTTATATTTGTTTTGCTGTGGTTTTTTTAATACATTATAGCCAAGGTTTTCTTCTAAGAAGCTAAGCAATTATTGTCACATGTGTAGTGTTTATTACAGCTTTCTGTGATTTAGAGGTAGACTGTCTTCTTTTTATACTTGTTTTGACCAAAAAGGTCCTTATTAGGAATGTACCTGTTTAATAATTAATAGGCACAAAACTATAAATACATAGGTGTATGGATATACAGCCACAAACAGTGTGAATTATGAAATCTTCAGTGTCTTAGGTTAGTTTTTGTTACAGGTAACGTTCTCTTTTTTTGTTCAAGTCACATCATGTTACTGTATTATCAAATTGACTGAACTGGTCAATTGGTCTCTTATGGCAATGAACATTTTGCTTAATAAGCAAAGTGTGGGGATGTGGTTGATTTCTCTGCAGAGCAAAACAAAACAGTCTGCTGAAACACCTGCTTCATTCAGAATGTGATCCTTTTTATGGTGTAGATAAAACAGCTTCCATTTTTGTTTTATCATGCCAAACTGCAGTCCCTCAGCTTTGCTAGCTTGTTGAGATGTTACACATGTACTTTGTATTTTTCAAGCTCTGGTTTTAAGTGAATCTGATTTTGAGAGTTGTCCATCCTTTTTGCTTTACATGTTGAATTGCACCTCAAGTTTTATCAGTGTATTAAGAATTATACTAACTTCTCTCATTTATTCCTCAAATTTCTAATACTAGGGAAGCATTTTTAGAGGACTTGAACCATTTTTGTCTACTTTCAGGCTAGGCATGGCAGCCAAACTAGCTGTGGGGATTGGGCTTCAGAGCAATGCATTAGTGTTAAGTCTTGGTCACACGTGAGACTGCAGCAACTGCTGTTCACAACTTCTGCTATTACTGGAGCTGCTGTTTCCTTCTTTTCATAGGGCAGTGATTCCTACTGTAGAGTCTGATACATCAGCTACAAAGCCAACATCACACATGACTGATTGCAATAGCAAAGACAATCCTGATTTCATTATCAAGCTGGAGGTAGCCATGCCCTAGGATTGGATTTAATCAGTCCTTTTTTGAGATAATTGCACTTCAGAATTTATAATGCAAGTGGAAACTTTTGCACAGGCATGTTGAGGGAACAGGCATGTTGAGGGTCTGTGTGGCTCTGCTGAGTATGTATCTATCTAAGGTATTTCCCCATTCTTGGGCAACAAGTTTCTCACCAACAGGAATATGGGGGACTGCCATCAGCTGCTAGTGAAGTTTACCACACTTGTTTCTAAAGAAACACAAAGTAAAAATGCAGATACAGTTTTGTCTTCTTGCATCTAAAACAGCCATGTAACTTGAGGTCATCTCAAACCGTCCCTGTGAAATGCTTCTGACTTAAGGTGACTAGAAGCCACTGCTGCACTCCAGATCAACGTTTTCTTGGTAGTAAGAGAAACTGTTAAAAGCAAAGCATTTGAATTGAATCCTGGGCTTAATGGCATGAAACCCTGCAGTGTTCATCACTATCTCTTTCAGGCCTAATGATTTCCTGATTCTGCATAAACTAAAAGTTGTTTTACCATATCAACTGTGTATCTTTCCTGGCTCCTGTGCTTTAGAAGGAATGCTTCATTAACTCATAAATCATCAGTAAATGTAAGCCTCTGCCCCTCTCTTCCCATATGACTTACAGTCTAAAAAGCAGGACAGGCATCATACCACCTCTGCTGTAGCTGCCAGACCACCGGTTATTTTGCCTAAACAAGCAGCTATTGATTTATTTATTGGCATAACTGAAAAGGCCAATAGGGAACTGGCAAACAGTTTCCTGCTATTGTGAAAACTCTTTTAATATTAACAACTTGATGCATTCCATTGCACCCTTTAAAATGGCATCGACCTCAAGAGTGACAAAAAACTATACCAGCACACCAGCCTATAGACCAGCATTCAGATGCCCTTGAGTCACAGCAGCCTAAATCACTTAACACTTTTGCAAAAATAATTCATTTGCAAAGCAGAAAAAAACAGGTGGTTCTTACTAACAGAGCCTAAATTTTTAATTCATTGATTAAAGTTAGGGTGTTATTTTGATTTTTCTGAGTCACCAGAGTGCATGAAACTTTGTACTTCACAGTGTGCTCAGAAAAAAGTATGTTTTTTTCTAATTAAATGTATAAATCTTCACCAGCTTGAATCTACTCTAAGCTATTGCAAAGCACATGTGATTAAGTTTGTATTAATGTCAGTATTGTTCTACTAGTTTTATTAGGATTTTCTCCTTTAATACTGTATGTACCATACGTTGCAGTTTTAAAAACTTTTCACCTTACTGACTTAGCTTGAGATGTGTTGCCGCTTTTTAGTTTTGTAGCTGCTGTAAAATAGCTATTTTGTGGGGTTTTTATATAGAATTGTAAAGACTGCATTTATTTATACAGAGACATTTATAATACTTATTTTACAAATGTTCTTATATTCTGAATAAATTTCTAATGCTGTTTCTTTGCCTCAGAGGGTGCTTTACCGTATCTTGACATCCTACTGTTAAATTGCTCTACTTAAGGATATCTGAACGACCTTCTCCCAAGATAAGTTAAGACAGTATGACATTCCTGTTCCTGCTGCAGGAACCTTCCTGACAAAGTTGGTAGAAACTCACTGGAGATCTGATCACAGGTTTTAGCTGAGCTCAAGAACATTATTACTCACCACAAACCCTCTGCAGCTTCAGTGCATGCTTTGTAGAAATGGAAGGGCACATACAAAACTGTTTACACACATTCCATTCTTTTAATAACAAGTTATATGGACCCAAAACAAAAAATTCATATAATATGTACTTTAAAAGCACTGAAGTTCACATACTTCCTTTCACCAGTACATTTAATACCTTTAAAATTTTTTTGATCTTTTGATTGTGTTTGTGTGCCCCTTGTCCAGCTTCAAAAATTACTTTAAAAATACTTCTTTTCCTAATACTATATATAAATCAGTGCTGCTGAACAGCTTAAGGCAACATTTAAAACATTCTCCAGTGAAAGAATAAACTGTCCCAGCAGCACAAGTTTCACATTTCACACTGATCAGCAATGCTTATATTCATACTTCAGTAAGTTTATGCAAAAAGTTATTTAATTACAGAGAGAAAAATAACAGTATAGGAAAAAATATCAATTTATCTTAGCCTCTTAAATGGTGTGCTTCGGTTTCCAAGTCAGTTAAGAACAAAATCATGACCATCAGTACAACAGATGGTACCAGTAGTTACAGATTTTATTTACTAAAATTGAACAGCTGACTAATGCAAACTTTCTTCAAGATAACATAATGGAAATTTAATAAAATCTGTAACTTAACATGGTTCTAGCCCTATTAGCTGTACATACTTTCTACTTGAATAGCACTGATATGCCACATACATATCAGTGAAGAAAACCGATCAAGTTCTTGAGCCCTAAATGAACAGGAGGAATACGTAACCCTTTTGTGCAATTTGGACACTGGGTCCCTGTTTTCCAAGAGGCATGCAATACTGCACAGACAAGTGTTATCTTTGGGCAGAAATAAGTCAGCCTGGGTCCAGGAACACACCCAGCAATCTAGCATTATGTTAAAGTTAACGAACAAAACCCCACCACCTTCTATGGAGTCTGTTTTGTTTTTTAATGTTGGAGTGCCTTGTACACCCAGCTAAATTGCTCCTCAGGGCACAGGAACAGCTTCCACATGCTGCAGTGTCATGCAGACATAGTAAAACTACTTAATGCTTGCTAAGAAGTCTCAGTCGTGCAGTTTTGCATACTTTTCCTGCATAACAAAAATATATACCCAACCACTTAGATATAAATGGTTTGTTTCCCTAGTCCAGTAATCCCATTCAAACATGCTTGAAAACATTTGTAGAGTGAGCTTTTCCCAGTATGAAGTGTGTTGTGGAAAACTGAGGATCTGTACTTAGAAAAAGCTGGAATTGCCTCATTTAAAAATTATTAATAGTGCACAAGCTGTAATCATATTCTTAAAGGCATAGGACTGTAACCCATAACCAGAAGCTGGTTCTTCTGATTTACACTGGCAAAATACTCAGGGTTTTTTGTAAATTTCATAGTGAACCTATTCGAATTTAAACAATCTGTACCTGTGAAATTTTGAGCATGACTTAAAAGCATGCTTTTTTTGTTTGAAGGAAAAATGGAGAAACTGAAGACACTTACTTCCTTCCCAGAGCTGAGAACAATTTGAGAGAAGGGCTAACCTAACATTTTCAATGAAAAGACAAGTGCAAGCATTTTAATTCCTACTACTAATCCAGAACACTACCTGTTGCATGATCTTGAATATGGTGAAAGCCATTGTATGCTGTCACTGAAGTTCACAATCTGCTTGAAACAGACCTGAAATGCACACACAGCAAAATTCCTACTGCATGGCTCAGTGCTTATGTACAGGCTTAAGAACAGTGCAAATACTAGTATATTTAGCCTACTTTTATTCTTGAACTGGACTATTGCTATAAATGCTTAAGAACAAAAACCCGTTATGCAAGAGTAATGATGTTTCCATCCTAATTTAACATAAAATCACCTTCCATTTGCTGTAGAAGTCAACCATATATTAAAATAATTTTGGTTGCTTCAAAAGCTGGAATACTGTGAAAAAAAACCAATGTGAAATTATTATGTCATGTATAAGCACCAAATTCTTTCATGTTACTAGAGCAAGACAATTTCTGTAAATAAATTAATTTTAAATCAAAAAGAGAGGCCATTCTATCAGTTCAATATTTTTGAGCCTTCTAACACATTTAGACTCCTGCCTCCTAATATAAAAGATGAAGGCACCAGGCTTTATCTCTGAAAAAAGTTTCTGCTCAGAATTTATTCAAAAACCTAAAACCGGGCATCCATTCACCCATGGAGCAGCTGCATCATCCTGCACCACACAGTATTAGAGCTTGGATTCTTAATGTAGACTCAAGCTCTTCACACCAGAATGATGAGGGCTGCTATGAACTGCAAACAAAAGCAACGCCACTGCAATTATTTGCGGGGGAGGAGGAAGGGGAGAGGGAGGCGGGGGGGGGGAAAGAGGAAGTCTTTACCTGAAATCTGAGAGCAAGTCTGTTAGGAAAATCCAGAACCAAAGCCTGCCTTGTTTTTAAAAGGAACTGTTAAATTTGTAACTGCTACAGGTAAGGGAAGGAAACCACAGTAAGAATTTCAGGAAGGTTGAAGTCTGTAACAGTGACTACGCCAAACATTTTATTAGAAGCTATTTTTGCAAGTTAGGTGTAAAACTTCGACTGTGGAATAAATAAAGCTATTTTGCTTCTTCTTCCCAGTACCAGTTTCCAGACTTCAAACTATGCAAGACACAGCTCCTTTCAAAAGCATGCACGTACATCAAGGAGTTGAAGTTAACAGCTTTTCAGCATACATCATTCAACTAGGCAGCTCACTCTTCAGTTAAGAGTTCGAAGTTCAGAGCATTCTGTGAAGGAGAGATGCTAAAAATCTCACACTGAAGCAGGGGGTTTATTTATGTGGCACTAGAAACCACAAACTAGTACTACACTCCCAGGGCCCACACATTTGTAAGTTTTTTTGAATGTTTATTCCACAAATCCTTCAATTTCAAGAATACCACATGACCATTCACAATGTCATTAACCCCTTAGAAGCAAGCATTCTCAAACTGAGCAATGTTTGTTGATTTCAAGTTTGACACCAGCTGTCCAGGCTGACATGCAGTTGGTTTCTCTGCATCTAGCTCAAATAAAACTCACAGAACTGAATTCTATATCTCACTTGTTATTTCTATACTGTTTTACAGAACATAATGTAAACTGTGTTTCTAAATGTAGAAATCTACTTAATTATAAACAGATGGTGAAATAAGAACATAAACAATAGTAAAAAATGTTCATGTTTCAGGGCATGGAAGCCATAAGGTAGATCACATGCCAACACACACTGTTCTAAAAAACTTACTGAGAAAGCAGAAAGCAATGCTACTACAAGAAACAGTACTCTTACACAAATAAGTAAGTTATTGCATATTTATCACATTTATTTGCAACTCACATTAAGGCTAGATTTACTAAAATCATGATAAGCCCCACTTTAGGTTGCTCAATGAAGCAACCCTTTTCTCTTAAGACCAAACTTTCACTAAGAAGAAAAAAATGGCCCAGTGAATACAGAGGGCAGCCAGTAACTCCTATTTGTAGGACACTTGCTTCGTTCTGAAGATTTCCCTCTATGTGGGACATGATTTCCCAAACAGTTCACTGCTTTGTCAATATCCCCTTCAATTCACAGAGAACTGGACAAAAAAATAACCAGTTTATCTGAAAAGTCAACTTCCTTATTTAGGATTTCCACAGCGTGATACTAATCATGCCTTAGGAGAATCTTTTAGCCTCTATAGGCATTAGCAGCCTCAGGATATGAATACGAACTTCTGCCTCTCCGTGAGTAAAGGCACTTTTGCTGTGAAATCAACTACTTGCACTAAAGTAACAACTAAGGATTAATTTTCACCTGAAGCTGAACAACATAACCTCTTCCAGCATTACCCCACCTTCTCAATTACTGTTCTTTGCCATGTACTAATCTGAATGGCCTTTGGATACTTTCTTAAAACAAAGTGAGGCAAAGCTAGATTGAGTTTTTTCATAGTTTGGTCTTGAAGGACAAGGACATTGGGATCCTTGTTCTCCAGAAAGAGGAAATGCTGCAGTCTCCTGTTGACTGGTCACCAAGATTATTACAGCATTAGAACCCAAAATCACCTGGTGTCAGGCAGTTAAATAAACCAGATCATCATTCTAAAGCTAATTCTGAGAAAAAGCACTAGGTAACAGATCAGGCAGGGTAGATGATGGAGGGTGGTTGAAGGAAGACTAAGATTTTGGTTTTGGATGACACACGAGTTGCATAAAGACTCAGTGCATGAACATACACTGTGATTAGACAAGAGCATAGTTCGTTCAACCTATGAAGTTACCAATCACATTTTAGAGAAAAGTCCATTTTCAAATCTGGGACAACACGCTTGCTGCCACAAGCTGCTGTAACAAATTTCTTCAGTGCATTTCTCTCAGCTGCAAAGCACATGTTCAAAATCCCTTAACTTCAAGGTGATGTAACATTGTGTTACTTCAACTCTTACTGGTTTTTTGGTGTGTGTCTTCCTCATCTTTGATATTTTTACTAAGAAAGTGTTGTAGCTGAAAACAACTGAGGCTACATCATTTAAATGCTAACTGCAAGTGCAATTCAGTACTACTGGATATATACAGAGCATCCACTACATAAGAGATCTGAGGAAAACAGCACAGAATACAATACTGGACACCCTTAGAATAATTATTGCAAGCCCAATTAACCCATTCAGTGTCACACAATGACTCTATTATCCATGCACCTGCCTTCCTCCTCAGCAAGATCTACAGAGGCTTATTTACATTCAGTATAAATTCTACACAAATAACCTCACACAAAGTTCAACCTATCCTTTTTTGAAAGCAGCTGCAACTGGGCTGACATAAAACTTTGCAACTATTAACCGAGCTGGGGACAGTGCATAAGAGTGGAAGCTGGACACTTTGGATGGCTAAGTTCTATCCGGTTTAATATCCTTACTGTAGGTGGAGGAAGAGTAGGTACAAGAAGTCTCCATACTATAGATGTGACTCCAAGTGCTACTGATTGCCTGCCAACAGAAATTATCAGTGTGCAGAAGGGAAAGAATTTTGGGCAAGTAACCAGGACAGAGAAAGTATGATAGGCTGAGGCTGTTTGAAATGTGCAACTTGGTTTCAAAATCACTAGGGACAGAGCAGTCCACTGAAAATCAGTTTCATTGCCACTGCCATAATATTGCAATGTACTACACAGTAATGACTAACAAATCCAATAATTTAAATGAGAGTAGTTAAAAGTTTAGTAGTTAAAAGTTTGGTATACATCAATGGTTAAAAAAAGTCAGTGACATTCTATAAAAACACACAGCAAGTTAAAAAAAAACAACCAAAGGTAAGAGAATGCCCTCTAATGCACAGCTAGGAACAAGTGAACTGAACACTGGAAAGGTACTTTGTACTTTTGTGGACAAAGGCTATACTGCATTTAAAGTGCAACACTTGACTATGCCACTCCCGTACTGCAAAGAGAACAAATCCTCCCAAATCAGTCATTCCCTGCATTGCATTTAAAAAACAAACAAAATTATAACAAAAAAGTCCTGAGAAAGAGTAAGGCTGGATAAAAAACTCCCCCAATTGCAGGTAAGTCTGATTTTTGCTCCTAGTAATTTTGCTGTCAGAGGTCAAAACTTTTCATTATGGCATCACGGTCAAACTTGAAACTCAAGAAAGCTCTTGATGAGAAAGCAAATTTGTAATGGCCATTGCATGCCACAGAATGTCCCTCTACGTGTTCTGGGAGTGGGTCCTCACTGGAGCAACACATCTCATATGCTGAATCTGCTTAAAGAAAAAAAAAAAAAATTTGAACCAGATAGGTATCAGTAAGACTATCAATAACAGTTATACCTCAAATGGGCAGTAATATTTATAACAGACTCTGTATGTCCAGTTATAAACAGAAGAAGAGAACTCAGCCATATTTACAAGTATCTTAGTAACTAGAGTAAGTCTTCAGTCACAGCAATTGCACTTTCAATAGCAAGCTTTACTCACAGGTGCTGTTCTGCCAGTCATCTCTTCATAAAGAAAAAAGCAATATGGTGCTATTTTCTGAATAACAAGAACAGAACTGTGTACAAGCTCCAGAGCACTTAGAAATCAATTGCAGCTTATTACTAACAGAAGAGAAAACCCTAAAATAAGACTATTACCAGCACTGTGTTGACTTGGATGCTATTTTCCTGAACTAGCTTTCAGCTACTGTTTCCTCAGCTACCCGGTATAATCTGTCTTAATAATTAAGAAGATCCACTGTAAAGCCCCAACATGAAGCAGTACCCAAAGCAAAAGTCAGACTGCCCTAGAAAATTATGAATTTATAACATTCAGCGGGTTAGCATACAAGCACAACATCCTCAACCATCATTAATTCAGATGCTTCCAGCCTGTAACACGTAAGATGAAAATTCAGACTGCACTTGCCTGTTTCAAAGTTATCTTGAAGCCTTCTCGTATTAAGCTTCTTTTCACATTTCTGGTTAAGAGAACAATCATACATTACACACTTAATTAAAAAAATTACATTCTACGTCTTAGGGCTATAGCTTAAGTATTAGCTAAAAGGGTATGCTGGTTCTGTTTGCTTTGACACATCTTCTGATAGTCTTTTACTTATAATACAGCATGAATTCTGTCATATTATTTATGCATACTATGTATGTCCTACAAACACACAGTAAGCATACTTCAAGTCCACAAGCTTTTCATAAGCATACAATCTTTTAACAGTTAAAAAATAATTTGTAAAATGCAGGCATTTATGGAGAAATTTTAAGTCTTTTCTAAAAATTTTAAGGAGGAAAGGCCTGGCACAGAATGGTGGAATAAAAGCCGCACGCGTAAAAGCAACTTGTCCCATAAAGCACAGGGAATATATTTGTAAGCATGCTTCTACTGCCAATTAAATTAGCATGCATTAGACAAAAACTTAGAATTCTCTAAGAAGAGTTAAATTTTATTCTCAGGTATCTGGCTATCACTACATAAACACAGAGAAAATTGTGTCCCTTTGCTGTCTGCGCAAATTAAAGAGTTCCCTGGCCTACAAACTATTAGAAAATTATCACTGGGACAGGAAATACTTAAACTTCAAAAAACTGTCAATAATGAAAACACAAATAAAACATCATAGGAGTATTCAGCAAATTCTGTGAGTAGCCTGAAAAGTAACTGTGGAGTATTAACAGTTCCACTTATTCCCTTCCAGATCTTCCTGTTACAGTTTTTTCTACACAGGCAACTTTCTGGGCAGAGTTTTATTCCTCTACTTTCACACCCAACACTATTAACCATATCTTGCTACAGTGGAACTCCACAGGAAGAGAGTTATGTTTTTTGCGCTTTTACAATCAAGAGAAGGTAAAAACTATAACCCAGAATAAGAAGAATCTAGTTTACTGCGAGTAATTAAAAAAAAATTAATTCCCGGACAAGCCAGCTGAGCTGCATGGAGAAATGAACCTCACTGCTACACACAAGCCAGCGAAGTAGAGAGCCATAAAGAAACAGGAAGGGTATGATCAAAAGGATATTACAAAAAAAGAGAGATCAGAGTGAGCCTTTTCTCAGCCAGTACAAAGACTAATCAGTTACTGCAAAGAAAAGGTAACAAATCAACAACGTCATATTGGAATTTTCAAGCTGCTGCAAGTTCTGCTATATGATTAACATATAAGACTCTGGTATGCAAGTCAAATCTGCATCCCAACATTTTTACTAGAGAGAAGGGAAATAATAAGCATATGCATTACCCCTTTGTACCTAACTGCTGCATAACAAAACTCTGTGCTAACGATAATACATCATACATGAGTAAGTAAACTGACACACCCTAAACAACTAGAGCAAGACATTATCTGATAGGAACCAGGAAAGCTAAAGGATTGTCTACCAGAAGAGCTTCCAAACTAAAAACATTCAGGTTTAGTACACTCTTGTTTATAAATGAATATGTATAAAAAGTAAGAAATGTCCTACTTCTGCAAACATACCAAATATTCTGATCAAATACACTTTTGATAGATACACACTTACTATCTTTCAACAAGACATTGGGCTTGGACATCTGTTAAGAATTATGAGACAGCCAATGTCTACTTACCAAGGTATGGTTTTGCTTAGCAGGTTGACTGGGGACTCCATTTGTTCGCTTCTTTTGGGTGGAAGTGTCTTGATGCTGCTTTCTCCCATTGCTCCTCAAGCCTTGACTCTGCCATTAAGCCAAAAATGTAGGAGAGTTTAAAAGCAGCACTAAACATCACTGAACTGACACTTCTGACTTATTGGTTATAACTTTTCTACCAGTAATCTCAAAACATGTAAATGAAAACTTTTGTACTCTAGCTGAAGCACACGGAAATTAACCAAACAGTCTCAATTTACAGTCATGAACTGTTTGTTACTCTCTCTCTCCTGAACTATACATTGATGCATACATATTAGTGACACCCAAAACATTTTAATATGGTATATGGAGGACACCAAAAAATTGAGTTGTAACTGCCAACTATACCCGAAACAATACCACTACCATCTAATACGCACAACTTTTAACAACAGACAAACCTGAGAATCCCCAAGATTAGTTTTATCCCATGGGTTGGTTCTCCTTTGTGCACAGTATGGTGATAAATCCTTGCAAAGACATCTGTTCTGAATAGCTTGATGCATAGGTTTTCCCTTAGGTAAACCTACCTTTACTTTCAAAACCTCAGACATATCAGGATGATTACACAGCTTCTGTGGCTGTTTGGGTTTCACCAACTGCTCTCCTGAAGAGCCATCTGTAAACATCTGCTGACTACAGCGAAGTTTGGGTCTATTACAAGAAAACAGTTTACAACAAAACTTCAAATGTTTTGATAGCAACAGAAAAATTTCAAAGATCAATTTAAGAAATATGGGAAGTGCATTCACCTAACCATATTTGGCTGCTGATAGAAAGCCTATGTTCTGCATAGACAGCAGACCAGCTTCACAGGACATTTGTCCTGTTGTGACTTACAGTACTGAACTGACACTAATTATTACAACACAGACATCTTTTAAGAACAGGTTTTAAAATTTGGTCTATTGCTTTAAGGTCAGCTGAATCAAGCAGACTTATTCCCATAATGATTCCCCCACCAGTTTTAGCTAGTTGTCTACTTCTGATAGTACCTTACAATCTTACTTTATAGAGTCATATTTTTTTCTTTGTGGAAGTTCTTGAAGCATTTAACTCAAAGCACTGAATGTTATCTACTTGTTTTTGCTTCTACTCTTTGAATTCACTTAGAAGTGAGATAATTTCATGAATCCTTTCTAACAAATGTGAGAATTTACCAAAAAACATTTGTCATAACACTAACTGCTTACAGGCCTGAGACATGCGTGCTTTTTTTTTTTTAAATTAACCCATTCCATCACTGGAACAAAAATAATTGGGAGAAAGGCCAAGCAACTTTGTGTGATGAGCGTTTTACAGGAAGATCTAGAGGTGTTAAACTGACCTGGTTCTTACCTAGCTTTTTCCAAGTTGGGCTTAGAGGATGTGCTCCCTGTAGATGAACATCCATTGTCACTATCTGTGGAATCTCCATTCCTTCGGGAAATCCATTCCCTCAAGGGCCTGTGCACACAGAGAAGTGCAACAAGATCTCCTTACTAAAAGAAATCTAAAGAAATTGAAGTTATTTGGAAATCACTGACATAGTATTTGCTTAATCTCAAACCTACCTGATGAAGGGAATTGCCATAAAAAATTTGTTAGGTGCCAAACCCAGCTTGGACCTCGGGGTCATGTCATTTCTGTGGCATGGTAATTTGTCAATGGAAAACCACTCAATATTCTAGAAATACAAGAAATATAAATCAAAACGTAGCTTTATAGAATGTTACAAATATGCATCAACTGCAATTATTTCCTTTTATTAAAAAATTATAAGGGAAGAGTTTAATTAACAGACCACAACAAGGTCTTTCACAAAGAACCATTTAACAATGGAGTCATTCTACTGACTGCAGCTACAGAGTAGGAGATGGTACAGCACTGCAAGATATGATCCTTAAAATATGAAAGAGACTATCCAACATGAAATTATTTAAAACAGTCCACTTTTATTTAAAAGCCACTATTATTCTTGCTATTTTTATTTAAAATACCAAAAGCAGTTCAAAAATATGGTAAAGAATTCAGTTTGCAGAGTAAATTCCAGTTTTTTTTACAAAAGACATGGGTAAAGGACAGGATCTGTGTTAAAATTTATACATAGTAGATTTAATTGTGAATTGTATACTTTGCAGTATGCACAGCGTTAAAGAACCCACATGAGCTTTTTTCTTGCAGAACCTAGCCCCAGAACCCCAGTTTCAGTAAGATATATGTTATGGGAATAAGTTATGAGCTGTATAGGTTCATCAATATAGCCCTACAGGGAAACAAAAATGGAGTATATGGTTGTATTAAATCAGATAAAGAGTCATCTAATACAGTCTCAGCAGGGAGACAAAACACTGTCATTTCAAGAACTTACTGAGGCCCGCGCACTAATGGTCACTGCAACAGACATGGAGGTATCTACTGTATATTTAAAAAACCCTCAAAGTTCATCATAGTTTACCTCATACTTTGAAAAACAGGTCTCCAGTGCAAGAACTCAAAAGAGTCCCGTCTACAAGTATCTTTTCCTATTCAGAAAGCCAGTGTCACCATCTGCCTGGAAGTGCTCAAGGTCAGGCATGATGGGGCTTTGAGCAATGATCTAGACAGAGGCATTGCAACTCATGGGATGAGGTTTGGAACCTGGTGGTCTTTAAGGCCCCATCTAACCCATGCCATTCTATGATTCTATGAACCATCCAAAATAGCTCCCCATTTTGTGTCCTCTTCCAAGCCTCCTCTTTAAAATACACCATTCTTTAAATCTGGACAGTACTAGGCATGAAAGAGAATGCAATCCTTAGTTTCTCCTTCTGACACGTAGGCTTTGTATATCACCAAGCAATAATTACAGCTCCAGAAGAATATATAGTTACACATGCAGTTACAACTGAGAATAACATGAAATGATTAACACATACACCACTTAAGAGAAAAGGAGAATTGTAGTATGACAGTCATCATGATGAACAGAGGCACTGAACAGATAATCAAGAATCAGTCTTTGCAGAAGAGCCACAGAAACTGACTAGAGCCTGCAGTGCAGAGATGCGGTCTGCACCTAGTATCCATTACACTTGGCAGCTTCATTATTTTACAAACCATTACCTTTAACAAGCAAGATCCACAACAAGGTTCTTACAAATTCAAACAAGATAACACATACCCGAATTTCTCTCCTAGTTTTGGGATTGAATTTTGTGTTTTTTGGAACTCCCGGAATGATGTACAGCCGTGCTAGTTGATCATTGATTCGCAGCTCAATGTATTCCTCTTTGCAGATGTAATCTTTTATGTCAAAGCCAGTTTCTTCAAATACCTGGGGAGCACATAGATGAAATCAATGTGTGCATTCAGATTTATCCTTTCAGAACCCATCATTACAAGGGCAGGAACAATAATTTTTTCAGAACTATCCATGAAAGCAGGCTACTGCTGAGGTAATCTGTTATATATAGATATATGTTCAATAATGTAAGAAGTTTGTTACATTTTTTTAAGACGGACAAACTAGAACTGCAATAGAAGTTGAAACTGTATAGTCAGCTTCTGAAAATCACTGTAAATATACCTGATGGAGATTACTAGAAAGACAATAGCACTTTAAAATCTTTTTTTTTCATATTTTATGCTCTTACAGTGAAGGAGCAAAGGTTCACAAGATTGTCTAGGTTGCATCTAGTCCAACATTCCTGCCATGAGCAGGGACATCTTTCAGCTACATTGGAATGCTCAAAGCCTTACTTCCAAATATTTACTTTTGACAGCATTCTCAAATACACCAAGTTAATAATAAACAATTCATGTCAAACATACATAATAGCTTAAAGTGGACCATGCCTCTAAGCCTGCTAATCAGTACTTGTTTCTAGAAGCTTTCCAGTCTTCAAAATCTCCCTAGAATATACAGCTATCCAGAAAACATGCAGGATTGATACCACTGTCCAAAATATCTCTGCCCATACAGAGGATTATGCATGTCAATAATCACACAGAGAAAATAGCCACAGGGTTAATATATTCAAGCCCCACTGCCAGCGCTCCAAATTGAGAAGTCTACAGTTAAATTTTTTAAAGACCAGATTTATAATTAAGAAGAGGGACTGGACTTCCAATAAAATCTCATCTCAACCATTATCTGCTCTGGGTATAGGTAATGACAAATAGAACCAATTAGCTGCATGTGGAATCACAACAGCAGGAGATACTCAAAATGTTATGAAAAATTACAATATACATACCAGTATTAGCAAGACAGTTTTAAGTTCAGTTTTTGTACATAAAAAGGATATTAAGCACAGATATGGAAAAAGCAGAAGCATTTAAAAGTAAGCAAATAACCAATCTGTCTTCTAATTAGCATATAAAACCCTTCTTACACCAGAATAAAAAAGCTAGGCATCTTCCCATTTGAAGAACAGCAGTTTAGGGGGAAAAATTAAAAAGAAGAAAAAAGAAACAAACAAAACCACCACACACTATCTCAACTAGAAGATATACTTTTTCTTCACTCTCACTGCTAACACCACACTTTCCATTCCTAAATGATCTTCACAGATGATTTAATTCATTGCAGAAACTGCTCTTACCAAGAGAATCACGTTAAGTATGGTTTTGCCCTCAACAAGTGCTGAAGTAGTTTGCCCTCGTCAAGCTCTTGACTTGGAAGGCACTGCCCAGTGAATACCTCTTCAATTATACCTTACACAGATGCAGTTTATGGTTTTAGATGTGTGTTGACTAGAGTCAGTTACAATATTTATGCACAAATACTACAGACATCTAGAATCCTGGCCACACACAAGCTTTGCCAATTTATTAATAATCACAGATTAAGCTGATGGAAAGAAATCATGCCAACAGCGTTGCTCACTAGTTTAATTGAAAGCAATTCTCCAAACTAAAAACAACACCAGAAGATCTTCCCCAGTATAACTGGGCACACTTTAATACCTTCAAGCATTTTCTATCATAACTTAGTAACGAGGAGGCCTATCCCATGTCATTCCTTCTCACAGCAGTTGTGGCTAGTTTACTCTGGACGTTTTTCACCCATACATTTTTATGGTCTCCCCTCCCTTAGACCAACCCATAAAGTACGTTAGAAGTAAAAATTCAACTGGACAAGTCCCATGGGGAAGAGGAAAAAGAGATATTTTTCAGATTTTATTTGTAATATAGATTGACCCTTATTCCTGCTTCACTGAAAAATAGAAAAAGTCCTTCACAATTTTTACATAACCTCGACTATTTAGCCTCTTTACACAGTACAAAAATTACCACTCTTCAACCCTTTTGCAGTTATGGTGGCCCTTAAGGGGCCACAAAGTACACAAGATTTCCTAAGCAATAAAAATACTTAAAAATGAACAAATAGTTCAGCAGAGAAATTTTAAAACAGTATTTGCTTAATTTAGTTAGTACAAAATGATTAAAAACATCAAGCAGAATTTATGTAACTTAAAACCCGATTACTGCTCTGGAACTGAGAAAAGTACTAAAAGCTACTGTAGAAGCCTCTTGTAAAAACAGACTATTTATTTACCTGATTTCACTTAAGAGATACTATGTGAAATGTCATTTCATCTAACATATCCCCTGTGGTCAGCAAAGCTTCATTTCTTCAGCTTAAATTTGACAGAATCAAACATAACTTACCTCTCTAGCAGCACAGTCATGAGGAGCCTCTTCTTTATTTACCTTTCCTTTTGGAAATCCCCAACCAGATTTTGCTAAATAGCCCTGAACCAAAAGAACCTGCAAAATATAAGCAAAATGTAACTGTCAAAACTCCACCACTCTAATAATTTTCTGTGAAATATATTCCCTTCACCATGTGCCACTTCTATGCAAAGAAACTTTAGCCTGGACAAACGTTTTCTGTCTTCCTGTACAGCTGATTTTTTGATGGCACCATGCAACTCAGAATATTAACAAAAAAAAAACAACCAACCCACACTAAGTAGAAACATGTTTACAGTTTTGTACTTTTTATTACTGTATACTCTAGACAGTGGCAAGAAACTACTACATCTTTGTGCCTCTGAAGCTCTTCTCCCCTCTCCCCCTCCTTCTCCAAATGAAAAACGTAAACAATAAAAAGATTACTCCTGCCAGCATACAACTTTCTTCTCTCTAGCTGTTCACAACCATTTGTATACTTACATTTTCAAGTGTCTCATCTAGAATAATCGCACCATAGGTTGGCACTCCCATTTTGTATTCTTTCCACTCCTCTAAAACCTTTTGTACATCTTCACCTTGAGGCAGTAAAAAAGGGCAGTGATTGAAAAGTACAGCAGCTTGTTAAGGAAGAGAAACATGAGCATCCACTTTCAAATCACACAAATGGTATCTACTCAACACTTATGACAACTACATTCATTCCCCTAAGGGCTTCCAAGATATACTGTCGTGGAAGTAAAAAAAATACTAAAGAATTCTAACAGTAAAGCAATTCAGCTATTCCAAGATAGTTTTTAAAAAAGGAAGACAGCAGCAGAAGGAAGGTCTCCCCTTAATTCTTAAGGCAAAGGCATGGAACAGCTATTTAAAAATTTGTATTATTCTTAACATTTTTTCATTTATAAGTGAGACAACGGAAGATATAACTTCATCTCCTCTTGATGTAAGAGGAGATGTCATTTGTTTCTGTCATACAGAATCTGTACTTAAGTATTTACAATGAAAAACACCGAGTTCTAAATTGTAATTGCTTAACCAAATTTCACCATGTAGAGAAAACTACAACAACCTGTGTAACTCTAAAACTGTGAAAGTAAATCTGCAAGTCCTTAATAAATGTATTAATCTTCTATAGTACATATAAAAATACCATAATAACATGCTTAAAATTCCAACACTGCAGCAGTATAATTTTGAGAAATGTGAAGAATGGATGCACTTTTCCTCCACTGCCTACAATTACTATAAGAATTCTGTTGGTCTGAAAATGGTTATAACTTAAAATATGCCTAAAATAAATATTAAAATAACTGCATAATATCAAGCAACATAAGATTATCATAATTCAACAATTTATTGCCAAAACAACAGCTATAGTGTTTCAAAGTAAGTTTCACCAAATTAAAAGATGTATGTTGTGCACTGAAGTCACAAACAATATTATGTAGTTTGGGGAGTGAAACCACAGACAGTATTATGACTAAAGTGAAAAGCAACACTCCAATCCCACATCAAGAATATAAGGGAAAAGGTGAGATGGCTAGATGAAAAAGTTTTTCTCCAGCAAGGAACAGTTTGTGTGTGCTCCAGCAGCCCTTCACGGTGACTAAAAAAAGGAAAGTCAAACAGTAAGAATACAGCAAAAACATTCTCTGCCCTACCAAAACAAGTTTCTAGGCATAAATGACAGTACTTCCAACAAATACAGAAATACAGACAGAGAATTAAGAAAACGGAGGTGGAGAAAATAACAAGTAAACTTGCCTGCCACTGGGAAACACATACCACCTTCAGCTACATTAACATTTATGCCACTATTTTCCTGGAAAGGGATTAAAATAAGGAGACAAAACATCGTGGAGAACTCTGACAGCTCATCTTCAAAATCTAGCTAGTTTGCCTGACTGCAACCATGAGGAAAAATCCTAAAATATAAGAAACTACCTGTTTGCCACAGTTCTTGAAAAATATGAGAAACATGTCATTTGTGGATGCCACATAATAATGGAAGCAATGAACAGAACAAAACACAGACCTAGTGATACTAATTTGTAATCATTAACATACTAACTGGCATTTTCCTGCTGCAAGTATGAAATTTTGCTAATATTCAGTTTTTACTTAAAAAAAAAATCACAGTAATAAAAAAGGATATCAGCTTTAGCAAAGTCTCTTATCCCACACTGAGGTAATCCTGGTGTGTTTTGCATGTAGAAGTCCAAGTAAAACCAATGGGCAAGTTCAATTTGAAAACATACCCTGATTGCATTGTCTCTCTCTTCGCTTGGAATGTGCAAAATAAATCGGCTGTCAAAAAAGAAAGAAAAGTAAGATTAGTCAAATATATCAATTTAAATAAAACCAACAATAAAATGCATTGCAACAGTGGAGTTCCTGATCCTTCAGCACAGAGCAACAGACCACCAGGTATGTTCTGGTCAACAAATAATTTTTACAACAGAGTGAAAAACAGCTTAAGAACTTAAGGAGGACAGATCATGATGTTCTTTTTCAAAGGACAGTTACAATAAATGAAGTAAATTAACTGTTGTGCAGCCATGGGAGGTGAGAACATCTGACACAGATGGCTATACTACAAGAATGAAAGCATTTTTACACATCCAATGAAGAACAACTACAAACTCTGGTAACAGAAGTTAACACTTCTTTTTCTACACACAGTTTGTACAAAGCATTTGACACTGTCCCGTATGACATCCTGGTCACCAAACCGGAAAAGTATGGATTTGATGGATGGACCACTTACTAGATAAGGAGCTGGCTGAACGGTTTTACACCTGACTGGCAAGTTTACTTCTTGTTATTTTCTCCACCTCTGTTTTCTTAGGTCTCTGTCTGTATTTTTGTTTCTGATTCACCTTTTTTGCCTTAGTTTCTCAGGAGTAGGTTTCACCTCCAATAAACTTGCTGGGATGTGCACTCCCACATTTGTTACTCCCTCAGGTCTACATCCCTGTTCTTGTTTATCACTTCCTCTTTTTCTTATTATTCTATTCTCACACTGAAAAAGGTTCTTGACCAGACAGTCTTAAGGAAGCAGACAATATTATATTAATACCCTTGTTTATTTCAACAACAACCTTTTCACAACTGCTTTCTTTTTGAAGGCTCTATTACTGATGAAATCAGTGCTTTCATATAAAGTTGCCACACATTAAAGGTGTAATAAAAAAAAAAAAACAAACCACCCTCTTCTTTGTAACTATTTGATGTTTTCTTGCCCCAGCAGTGCAGTTGAAGATACAGCACATAGAAATACCAAAGAGTAATAAGCCAGCTTTAGACTTAGAGTAACAAGAGCAAAGCCGACTGCAACTCTATTTATTAATTAAAAGGTAACTTACAAGTTATTTAGAGTGCCTGAAGTGCCACTAAGATATTTCTAAGCTGTTCTAGGTACAGGTGTCCAGGACCTAGCAGCAGGGTACTGCAGGCCGGCTTCCATTAAGAAGAGGCTGAGGCTGCCCCAGGTTGGACACAGTAAGCTCTCCAGTGGACATACCACAGGGCACCAGCATCAAAGACACTGACAGCTCTGGAAAAGTGCATCTAAGAAGGCACAAGAATGCCAGGCAGGCAGAAGAAAGAGTGTGAAACAGCTGCACAAATGCCAAGGTCAAAGAAGGAGGGAGAGGGCATGCTTCATGGCAGAACAGATGTTCAAACTGCAGACTGTGGAGGATGCCGCACTGCAATTCCTCACAGAATGTAAGCCCAACAGGACAGACCTCAAACTGGAGGAGGAAAGAAGAAGCAGCAGGGAGTGCTGTAAACTGACAACAGTCCACACTGGCAAAGAACTCAGTGATGGAATGAAGGTGGACTTGGGAAATATGGGGGAGAAGTTAAGGGATTTTTTTATATTTTGATAGAGAAAAACAAAGAGATTTTAACTGACAACAAACTGATTTTTCCCAAGTAGGATATCTTTTGACAATGACAGTAACTGGTAAGCAACCTTCTTGTGTAATCTTGAGCCATAAGCTTTTCCATTTTTTTTTCTCCCCCTATCCTGTTGAAAAAGGGGAACAAGTGGCTGGATGGACAACTGGATACTGGACAACAACCCAGATGTCAAAACACAGAGAACAAGAGCACCAAGAAGCCCCAAAAATCTACATTAAAAAAACTCTATACTTCCACTTATGTATTCAATAAAGAATACAATAGGATAAAAAAAAAACCCAAACCACCAAAAAAAAAACCCCAACAAACCACAGCCTGGATACCTACAACTTGTCATTTGACATGCTGACTCAAAAAGCAGTCCTACAACTGATCCTTAAACACATAACTTACACGAACTAGGATAAAACATATCCTCATACTGTGTGATCCAAAAACAGCCTCGGAATGTCTGAAATTCTCAAATGTTTGAGAACATTATGACCTGGCTTTAGTTTTCAACATATTTTCAGGTGCAGGAAAGTAATGCTTTACTCTCTGAGTAAGTATAGAGGTGTGACATTTTATTCTGCATAAAATTCTAAGTCTCTCAATTCAGTTTACTAGGAGGAAAAAATTGACAGCTAGGGTAAAAAGAAAAAAAATTAAAATCATAAACTTAGTATGTTAAATGAAAATGCACTGAACTACTACTTTGAATCTTTTTTTTGTTATTCTTAAGAGAATGGTTTTTCATCAATAACCATTGTAGCCATTATAATTTAATTCTCACTCAGATTTAACAGCCTACTTGTTATATACTGTTGGAAAAAGGGGGCGGGGGTGGTGTTAATCTTAGGGTTGATTGCTTTGAGTTTTTGTGGAGAGGGGGAGGGCACATTTTGGTTTGGGTTTTGTTCAGAGCTGGCTTATACACATTCTCTTGTAAAGGTTTCAATGCTGCAATCATTTCAGTATTAGATTTTGTAAAGTCAACTAGACATGTCTGACTCTGAACATACATACCCACTACAGCAGGCAATTTTATATGTAGAGCTTCACAGGGCAAACCAAACCCAAGGCCAGAAAGCCTTTCACCCAATGTACCTGATTTAGTAAAGCCAGCAGGAGGGTTTTAGTAACATGCATTTAAAAATTTCATATAGGTTAGAGCTCTAATGTATAATTATGTATCCCACAGTTTACAGCACGGAAAAACACTAGATTAATATCAGAGAGAAAATCCGTAAGTGGGCAGTAAGTCTGCAAGGTTTAGAGGGGTTTTTCTCCGGCAGAATAAACAGGTAAATCAAGTTTCCCTTGCCCAGTTAAAAACTTAAATTTGATGGTGAATGATACAGTTGCTACTGAACAGCCAAACTTGACCCTAGTAAGATACACAATCACACAAATACTGCAAGAGAAACTCGCAGTAACATCAAGCCACAAATTAGTTTAAGACCACCATCCAGACCCCCATATAAGTTCACTTTCTTCAAAATCAAGTTCCTCTAAGTGACTACAGACAACAATGTGGAGTCTTAGCTATACAATTGACTACACCATTTAAAAAGCATTTGTCAACTTCAAGTAAAACATTACTACAAAAACAAATCCAGTCATCCTGCACAGTACCTGAAAACTGGGAAGCCTTACCTCACAACCACATAATAATAGATGCTCCCCAGCAAAATGAAATAGTAGATGCCCTCCAGCAATACTTACCAGCTTTTTAACCCTTTGAGCTCAATAAAATCAAGCAAAACAACAAAAACAGCATCACACCCTTCCCCCAAGGCACAAAAAAATCAACATACCAGCTAATGTACCTTCTTATGCCTTCAGAGAACTACTCTCATGAGAATTACCAGCAGATATTAAAACAGCTGTACCTACTCTCAACAGTGGAATTATTTAGAATCTAGATTAATTGGCTGAATTAGTTGGAACAGCTGCAAGTGATCTGAGGGCCTACACATGAACTTCTCTAAGTAGCCTCTGTGTGGAATGTCCATCCAGACAAGAGCCCCTGGAAGGAACTTCAAAAATTCAGTTTAAAGTAAAATCTAAAAGTACTGCTGAATTGAATGTAGTATGCTGATAGAATCGGCATCAGCCCACAGTTGTCTTCTGTCACAAGGTAACCTATCAAGTAAGTAAAGCAGCAGACATAGAATCACAGTATCTGTAGAGAACTACTGATGATTGCATCTCTTACATACACAAACTTTTAACAATTACAAGTTTTCTACAGGGAACTCAGATCTTTAGATTCAGAACACAGGAGAATATTCTTGTCCAAAGTGCAGAAGTCAGGCAGATATTCTAGCACTGTTGGAATACAAATAAAACCAAGAGTTCTGTTTTGCAGACATAAGCTTTAAATTATCTTTTTGGTTTTCAGGTAAACCCCCAGGAAAGAAAAAAGAAGCCAGTTAAAAAGATCACCTGAAGCTACTGGGCAAGCTTGATTTGAAAGCAGATTTATTACATCATTTAGCTGTACAACATTAACGTGAATTCCTGTCATATCCTAAAAAAATCACTAACAGTTATTACAGTTGTTTAGATTTGCTGTTTATTTTGCTACAGTTCATATAAAAATCTGCTACAAAAACTTGTTACAAAAACTTGTATGGTTCTTGTAACTTTCTAAACCTGTTATACTGAAACTATGATCGTTTTAGTAGTGATTTATTTACTGTCAGATTTTTGAATAAAAACAAGTATAGGTTGGGCTAGAGGATATTTAGAATCTTCTCAACAACTATGAAAAATTGCTTGGCTGTTAATACCATAATTTTCACTGATATAATATATGGATTGAAGTGAAAAGTAACAGATATTTTAACAACCAGTTTATAGCCAAACACTAAGGCATGTTACTACCGATCTTTCACTTGCTTATCTTCTCACTTGAGCCAAAGGCTAACGGGCCCCGTCACTCCCCCAGTACGCACCAGAATTCCTTCTCTTGTTTCCTGCTCCTCTTTTCAGCTGTTTTGTCTATGTCTAAAAAGCTGGGCTAATCCATCCTCACTAATGAAAGTCAATTCAACAAGGACAACTGGGAGAAGATGAAAAGCAACCCAGACTGTAACTAAAAGCCCCTGATTTACCGTTCTAAGGTGTTTTCACTACATTCACACAGTAAGACAAAAACCCATTTCAAAGGTGGAAGGTAACAACAGCATTCCAGAGGAACACAGTAAGACAGCGAGACTGATCCTATAACATCTTAAGATCTGGTTACTCATGTGCACTTCTACCACTTAGCCCGCAAGAGTGACACTACTAGCCCATTTGTAAGCACTGTGATTCCCTTATGGATTTTCTGAAGCAGTTTTAAGCCTCTTGCTTATAAGGACTCTTGATAGCAAGGATTCTCTGTCGCTCTTTGGTGCCTGCATCCCCTGCTTGCATGCCTCTATGCAGATGTTGCTGTAGAGATCACCCAGTCTCCAAGGTATCAAGAATAAACTTATTCTTTGTCCTTCATCCATGGTTTTGTGGTTGTTCCTGAGTCCTGCCCTGCACTGGCTCACACACTTCACTTTACCTGGAAGTCAGGATGTAAAAGACAAATTCCATCTCTTTGCAGGGAAACAAAGGAGACATAATGGAAACGAGAACTGAGACCAGATTTAAAGAACTGAAACTTTACTCATGAACTGCAAACTCTGACTCCCACATACGGTACTCGACTAGAGCAGTTCTAGCTTCCTGTGTTGTTCTCACTTTTAAGCATTTTTCTCATGTTAAAACTACTAATGCCAGTAAGTGGCCTGTCCTTAGTATCTGCTAACTTTTCCCTTTTGTATGTAAATATTTCAGAAGTCATCCTTTTGAGGTGGCAAAGCAGAAAGGTTATTTCACATAAAAAAACACATCCAAATTCTAGAAATTATAAATAAAGAGTCCAAAGGCCCACACTGTTGACAATCAGAGGCTGAGATACTAAGCCCTTTCCCTCTCCAATAAAACAGAACCCATGTCTTAGGAAACTTTATAGGTGTAGCCTTTAGGAAATACAAAGCTACCCATTTCACTACAATAGGACCGACAAGGCAGGAGAGGACAGATTCAAGCTGAAGGGAATTCCCTTGGCTCTTCTATGTGTCTATGGAATACTTATAGCAGAAGAAATCCATCAGAAGGGAACCCTGCCCACCTCTGCTCAAAGGAAACCAGGCTTCCGAAGGGCAAAGTGCCACAACAATCTGCCACCGCGCCAGCCACGTCCACCCTTCCATTCCCGCAAAACCCCTTCTCCGGACGAGCAGCGAAACCTGCGCTGCACCGTAAGTGAAAAAAATCCCACCGACCATGTTCCGACGTCTCCTTCGCATTCGAGTTCTTCCCTGCTGCCAGTTCAACCCTACAGCGAACTCCGTCGAGAGCACGGGAGAGACCCGCAGGACTCTCGTCCCACCGTGGCGAGAGGGCAGGGCCTCGGGGCGAGGAGCCGTCAGAGGGGCCGGCATAGGTGGGGAGAAAGGGGTAGGAAGGCCACTCCGAACCCGCTCCTTCCGCTTCCCGGCTGCTGCGGAACCAACGACACCGCCCCGTTCCCCGGACCCACCGCCCCTCGCTCCCAGCGGGGTTTCCGACAGCTTTTCAAAACCTCACGCTACGGAAAAGCAAAAAGGTAGAGGAGGAAAGCTTAGGGGAGAGCGCCCACCCCGCAACGGGCACCACGGGATTTGGGAAGGGAAAAGGAAGGGGGAGGGGAAAAGTAGGCAGGCCGCCGCCGGGCGTGAGGCGGTGCCAGGAACTCCGCCGCCCGGTGGGTACCTGCAGAGGTCGTCCAAGACGCTGCTGGGAATCTCGGCCCGTTTGGTCTCCATGGTGAAACGCGGCTCATCCCGACGCAGCGGGGCTCGAACCACGGTGATGAGGCGGCGGGCTGCGGGG
>VZTY01013999.1:11417-52839 GCA_013400935.1 Turnix velox | reverse complement strand
AGCCATCACTGTATATAAGCTTGTCTCATGCTCTCAATAAACGGATTCTGGCAGATCATATTGATCGTGGAGGTCAGCCCCTTCTTACACCAACCGTTCTATTACTTTACCATATAATAATTATATATAATACATAATATTATAATAATACATAATATATAATAATTTATAATAATTTGTACTAGAAGTTAGCCAAGGATGAAAACTCTTTCCAAAATCAAATTAGTTTCAATTTTCAGAAAACACATTTACTTTTGCCATGGCATTTTGTTGATTAATCCTCCTGTTCTAAGATAATTAAAAAAAAAAAAAAAGGAAAGGGCTTAGTGCTGGAAGAACCAGTTTACACTGTGTCCTCCTTCTGTTCACTGAGAAAACACCAGCCTTAGGACAGAAAAAAAACCCAGGTTGGCCTAAACAGATCAGCAGCAACAAGAAAAACATAAATCCACAAAAACGTTGCTCTGGCTAATTTTGCATGAAAATTGTAATGCCAAGCTATTTCTTATGGATCAGAAATTCATTGTGTGTCCCGTTGCTGAATGAGCATTCTAGGCACTGTTGTATAGAACTATAAACTAATTTTGCATCAGAGTTGAAAGAACCGATGGAAAGACAGAATATATAATAAATATCAGGAAAAACTCTGGGCTCTACTTGTGGTACCTAACTGCACATTCCTTAAATCTATCTTTCAGTTTATGAGTCAAAGAAAACCCAAAAGAGGAAAAATAGCACCTCAGTCAGTCTGGTAATAACATTGGAGAGAACTGTAAATTACCAAGACAGCATTTTGAAATATATTTAATGGCAGTTGGCACAGAAAACTGAAAGTGAAGGCATCAATCTTTCTACACATTGCAGGAAAAGCAGCACTCAGCATTTGTAATAACTATAGTTTTCAGGAGAAAATATAAACTTGAATATAGTTCTAAAAATCTAGTACTTTGAAACAAATGGGCTTTGAGTAGATCAACTTCTCTGTGTGTATGAACAGACTGGACAAACAACAGATCAAATCTGAATAGGAGGCATAGTCAAAAGTACACATTGTCACTAATAAGATACAGTGTAGTCAGTGGAATTACCAGTAATAAACTATGTTAAATAAAATCCTCTGTATACCATAGGAGAAACTATTAAACAAACTAAATCAGATCTGGAAGAAAAGATATTTTTGGACTAAATGATACAAGGGAATAATTTGAAAATTGTAAATATCCAAAGGGAAATATGCACAAAAACCCCTATTAAAAAAAATGTTTGCCCACTACAGAATTTTGTATCATCTTCTACCAAGGTAAAAATTATTTTTTCACACAAATCTTGTAAACCAAGAACTTAGAGCTGTATTGTTGTATCAAAAATGCACATTAAAATTAGCACCTAAATTTTATATTTCTTAAATAATTCCAAATTAGTGAACTTCGTCATAGTTCACTAGCTGGAAACAGCCACATCAAGTGAGAGGTCCTGTGAAATCCTAAACTGTGCTTGAACACTGAGCAGCAATGCTACGAAAACTTCATTGCAAGACTTCTCTTGAGCTCATTTTTCTTATTACTTACGGGACAGCTAAGTGTTTTTGCCCATCATCAGTATTTAAGGTAACTATAACTCATAGATGATATTTGGAACCCAGCAGGTAGAGGCCAGTTTTCCCAACGAGATCCAGCAAGCACATTGGTTGGCTTGGTTTGAGGGTGGAGTCATCCTTCAACTAGCACACATGACTTTGCTGTGATATAACTGAGGAATCTCTCTGCTGTGATGAGCAGCTGAAGAACAACATGGTCTTTAGTGTAAAAGATCAATATGTTCCTTGAAAAGTGGATATGTCCCTTTGGTGTACTGTCCCTTCCTATATTGACACAGGACAGATTTGGATGTAATTGTTTGGACAGCTTCTGTGATCCCTTTTTACTGACCTCGATTTCTAAGAAATGCCCATGAAAAGACTGAGATACTATCACTTTGAAGGTTAACAGAAGGTTAATATCAACAAAGGTTGATATTAATCCAATAGGGCTTTTATTTTGGGAGGATTTATCCATTAAATTTATTGTACAGAATATTAAGCATATGCATTGTGTAGCCTAGAATTGCCTAGTGTACTTTTTTCTTCTTTTTAATTAATTAAAAAGTACCACAGAGCATACATAGAATATGCATGCAAAAACAGAAATGAGCAATCCAAACATTAAACATCCATCTGGGAAATCACTGTTCCATCTCAGCAATCAGTTCAAAAGTTATACAAAGGAGGGATAAAACGGGAATACAGTCAGCTTTCCATGTCCAGGATTTGTCTGCTGCTTGTGTCTACACAACAAGGAGTAAATCTAGAACCTCCCTAAGTTTATAAACCCCACTTTATAAAACAAAACTATTAATTTTTGCTGTCAGTCACCTGGATAATAGTAATTATTTACTATTCATTATACTTACTCTGGAAAAAAATCTAAGAATATGATTCATGAATAGCACTGAGTTGCCTCCTTATAGGCTTTATGAAGGGTGGAAGTAAAAGGAAGAAAAACAACCAATTGCTCCTATGCTACTATTTTAATTTCCAGTGTTTTTATTAATTTCAAATATTCAAAGACATCGTTTCCTGTTTGTCGTTTGTCCTGGGTTAGGTCCAAAAGGCTGCTCCAAATGAGAGATGCACCCCCTCCTCTCTCAAAAGAGAGGAGCGGAAGGAATAAAGAGGTTTATGAGCTTAGAAAAATTCTAATCTACTTTAATGGATAATAAAGTAATAAATAAAATGAAAAGTACAAAGATAATAAGGCATACAAAGTATATAAAACCTTATCAAGCTCCCAGAATGAGGATCACAGCCCCACCAGGCACAGGGGTCAGCAAGAGTCCATAGCTGGATGCTGGATCTGGAGTCAGGAGTCCTCCAATTGGGATCAAAGGAGGATGAACAGAGAATCTTTCCTAGACGTCAGCCATTGAAGTAAGATTGCTGATGCTAAGATCCCTCAGCTTTTATACTGGGAATGGGGCAGATGGGATGGAATACTACTTTTGGTCATCTGCCCTGTCCACTCATCCTTGCAGGAAGGGCTCCTACTTTCAACCCCTAGCTGAGCAAATGGCAAATTTTCTGACCTTGATTACCATGGTGATAAATGAAAATAAGAGCCCTTGGCATACCATTCTGTGGTATAATCAGGTCTTGTCAGTCTGAGATCAAACAGTTTCTGAACAATGTGCAGGTCATTTCAGAGTTTAGTCAGGCAGAGGAGGCCTAGCTGAATAGTAAAGTTAATAACTAGAAAATTTGCTCTATTTTTACCTCAAACCTGGACACTGTTACAGAAAAAAGATAATTTTCTCTCCTTCACCAAGTAATAATAGATTATGATTAAAATTATTTAAACTGGTTTTTTACAACCTTTTATGTTAAGAAATTCAAATGTAAATGCTCTCATTAGTAAACTATATTCAAATAATACAGTTTTACAGGGATAACTGAATTTCCAGAAAATTTGTTATGATGCTTTGACTTTATATATATATATATATATACACATATATGTATATGTGTGCCCTCAGATTCAAATATCAAAACCTAGAGGAAAAAAACATTATGTTTGAGATTTTTGTTTAAAATAATTTCCAGCTGGAAAGAAATTTCCATTTTGGTATTTGAGTCAAAATGTTTTTAAAATCTGATCTATTGAGAATATATGGGTAACATGAATTCTAAAGCTCTGTAATCAATAATGCAATTAAATAGCTGGTATCTTGAGACCAGTCTTGGACACTGTTTAATACACGCACACATAAAAAAAGTTATAGTTATTCAATTTCACACTTTTCTAAAATTATACAGCACATAGATGATATTTAAATACAATGTTTTGTACGCCCACGTCAAATTTTTCACACACAAATCTTTGACTTTAAAAATAGGAATATATTTCAATTAGTTCTGTTGGTCACTATAAAGAAAATAAGAAACCATAACATTGTTTTCTATTTGAGAGATTTTACTAATTTTTTTTGGTGGTATTTATTTGTAAATCAATTATTAACAAAGCAAAGCATGCAACAGGCAATTTGAATGAGCAAGATAATTCCTTGCTCTTATAGCACCAGGGGTAGTTCCACAACTGGCTCTTACCCTTTCTCTTACATGCTCCAGGCTGGATCAAGATTCTTTCCTTCTCCCTTCCAGGGAAAGGGAGGCAACAGAAATACCAGCTCCTGGCCCAAACCTTAGATCCTGAAACAATGTGATGTGGATCTATTCTCAGCAACAAATGCAGCTTGTTTGTCAGTTTGTCCTGCCCAAGTAACATGTATGCAAAATATTGATCACTAAGAAGTTTGTGCACATTTGGAAAAGAGTTTAAGAATATTTAAATAGCACTAAATAAATTCTACTTTATCTGTTACTCACTTAGTGCATGTTATCATACAAGCGTTGTCCATTTTCTTTAAATCTATAAGATAAATTTACCAACATTAAGTATGATGAATGTTGCTGGGGCCAACCCATCTGCACAAAGAACTAGATGTCTCCCTTGCAAGGAATAAAAAATTCATTCTTTCCACTTGATTTTGCTGTCACCAACATTATTTGTAGTATCATTTCAATTTCCTTGAACTTTTGCTATTAATCTAGAACAAACACACAAGTCAAGACTATTTTTTTGAGTTCCAAGATATTTTCAAAATCAAGAATTACTTCACTGATTTATATCTAAAACACTCTGTGAAACAAAGTGTGTAAAACAAAGATAAGGTAGAGCTATTAATATTCTAGAGGAATTTCTGTAAAGACATTAAAATAAATGTGTATTAATAACATTATAATAAAAACTTACATTATTCTGCCCATGACATTAATGCTTTGACATAATGGCTATAATTTCTTCCTCATAATGTGATCAAATTATATTAAAATGAAATAGACAAGAAAATGCATTACAAAGAAGGGCTCATATATATTAAATCACGTCATAATTTAAAGAATAATAAAAAGAACCCTTACTTTAAATTATGTAAAATTGATACTCTTATTAGAAGACATTTGCCATGAATTTAAACAATAATGTGATGACTGCAAACAGAGATGACATATTTACATAACTTCCCCTTACCTTTCCAAAGCATGGAATGCATAGTTTATCAGCAAAAAGCAAATTGGTCTTTGTAACATATTTACGAGTCATAGATATCATTATGTTCTAGCTTGTTTTTTAACATGTGGGTGGGTAACAAGGACAATGAAAGATCACTGTAGTTTCCAGATACTTTTATAAGAAGACATAAGAAAGGCAGGACTTTTCACAGTAAACTGATTTGATCATTAATTATTCAAGAAGGTGCAATTCAACCAACTCTGATTAATGTGGATGCTGATCATCTGTTCTTCCTGTTGAACTGTGGCTTCTTGGCCTTGCTAAGCCTTTCCAAGTCATGTCATCTTCATAAATATTTTGAACATTTCTATTTTACCACAGCTGCACAGCTCTGCAAATGTACTGCAGATTTTAAAAATTCAAGAAGTATTTTGGACTTAAACATAAATGTTGATTCTGAAAAATTATTGATGCTTACGAAGCATTTCATGACAGCCTAGAGCTTTTTATTTAGGTAACTAGTTAAAATAAATACAAATAAATATAAATATATATACAAATATAAATAAATACAAATAAAATAGATAGATACAAATGAATAGATAAATAACTTTTCTATTAGTGGAGGTTTTTTGTGGGGAACTTTTTAAAGCCATCAATTTACCAGTCTCTTCTGAGGAAGAAACTAAGCCATAGACAATAGGCTTTATGAGTGAGCTAATACACACAGTTCTAGCAAAACATGCCAAACAGAACAAGTACATTTGTATATGATCACAAAGTAATTTACCAGTATTTCAAAGCACTTCACCCAGTGGTAATAACCTCTTTGTCTCCTCTAGGGAAGACAAGCCCTCAATGTAACATTTTAGATTTAATAATGGTAGCATCAGTGGTAGATTTACTGATTGCCCACTTGATGTTACGATCACCTCATTTTCTCTGGAGATTCTTTTAAGAGGATAGTGACCTACTGCCATTCTATGGCACAGTGTACAATTTATATGACACCAAAATGCTTCCAGGTTCAATGTGCACTACTGAGAGTAAAATAAATTATACCCATAGGTTCCCTTTTGACTGTTTAATAGCACAGAATAAGTTCAAAAGAGGAAAAAAAAAATGGCCAAAGCAGGAAATAGAATCAATTCCATTATATATGATTAGAAATTCAGTGTGGAAGAATGTGTATGTGTATGAAATCATCTATGCTTTGACTGATGAAAATGACATTTATCAAAACAAATATAGACAACTAAAAAAATAAATGAGAAAATAAAAGAAATTATTAATTGAAATACCAAAGTATGTTTACTTTATATTTTTATATATTTTCCATATTAAATACTTTCAATTATGGTTTTAAGTTAATTATAACTTATTTATATTAATAAAAAATCCTTCAGAAAAATTCTGTTTCATGTGGCTTACTAAATTATTAAAATTAAAACTTATTTAATTTGGAACAGAAGTTGTAAAAAGCTTCTAGCAATACTTAATGGTGACTATCAGTCATAAATGAAAACAAAAGAGTACTCCATGAGAACATCTCAAAGAAGTTCAGTAAAATAAATCTTTAAAATCATGTCAAAACTGTCCTTGAGAGTGAACTGATGGTTTTTACTTCATCTGGATTGTACTGGAATTTGATTGTGCCCATTATTTTTTTAATTTCTGGGGAAAGATACAATATTACACTGCTGAAATATGTCATTTATTAAGTTCTTTGAATCAATTGCATGTGTATGTGGCAGGCAGGCAGAAAGGACCTAGAGGAGAAAAATAGGATGGGCATGATGAGATTGCTTTGGACACATTAGGCAAACACAACCTGCAGTAATAGTAGGTAAGCACAGGGCAAATATTAATTGGATTCTTAACCAATGAAGTTATTACTTCCTCACTGAATCTTCTATCACAGGTGGGGCTTTCCCTATACTTCAGCTATAGTGGCTGAAATGAGATATTAAACCCACCTCTTTGCACTACTTTCAGAAAGCCAGAACATACAGTTTGAAGAAGTAGGTTTCTTGATTGTCACAGCTTTTTGCTTCAATGTGTGAAAGTCAGTCCTGTGGATATAACTGAGAGAACAGCTAGCAAACAACCATATAATTTTAAATTAATAGTCTAAGAAGCAGTATGATCACTTCCTTGTGTCCCTATAGATGTTTTAAGTGTCCATTCACTCTTTCTTCCAAAGGTGCCTTTTGCCTTAGTAAAACTTTTGCCATCTGAATTGAATGAAATTAATAAATAGAGCACAAGAATTCTTTTAACTCTTTACTCTTTATGTACTAAAATTACTTTTTAATTTTTTTGTCCTTGTGAACTTCTGACTTAGAGTAGCTACCATGTTATCTGGTTGTAGTTATTCTGTGAAGCCAAGAACATTAAAATATTTCTTAATTTTGCTGTGTTCTCATGAAAAATCTAATTTAGCTTTAAAATATGGTATATTTAGAAATGGACATGTGCATGCAAATTCTCATGCATGTTGGTAGCAACAACAGAATATAATGTTAGCCTCCAGAATGAGCTACCAAACATTTACAGACATTACTGTAGTCAGATCCAGCAGATATATCTAGAAATTGCTCAGCAATCTTCTGTGTAGTTGTTTCATCGTCTTACTGAAACTCCTAGTCTTATAAAGGTCACACCAGGGCAACACAGAAGTAAGGTGAAAATTGACAATTGAAGGCTTAGAAAAAAGTTGTTTCCTTTAAAAAGTAAGTAAAGGAAAAGCTGTACGTCTGAAAAGAGCTATGGGTAAATACTGCTGCCATTTACTCACATCTGATTTTATTGTCACTGCAGCAAGATTTTAACTGCAGAGTTGGGCATAAAATTTCAAAAAGGGCCTGCCAAACCCCAAAAACCTTCCAAGTTAATCTAAAAACTTGGTTTTTTCTGCCTAGCTTCTAGACTTTTAGATAACTAAAACCTCACACACGTTACAATATACTATACTGTATAAAACTTAATACACATCATCAATGTAATCTACAGATAACCATTAAAAGGTAATAAGAAATACAAAATCTTTCTATGCATTTTGGAAATTATTCTGACTCCTAATTACGTAGCTGGAAGGACAGAGAGAATATAATTTTACCACTAGTTTTCTGTTCTTTACCCATGTTGCAGAAATGGTATTTTTAAATATGTAAAGGGTGAGTGTCAGGAGAATGGAGCCAGGCTCTCTTCAGAGACATCCAATGGTAGGAAAAGGGGCAAATGATGCAAGCTGGAACATACGTGAATATGAGAAAAAAATTTTTTCACTGTGAGGGCAACAGAGCACTGGAACAGGCTGCCCGGGGAGGTTGTAGGGTCTCCTTCTCTGGAGACATTCAAAACCCACCTGATCATGTTCATGTGTGATCTTATCTAGGTGTTCCTGCTCCAGCAGAGGGACTGGACTAGATGATCTCTTGAGGTCCCTTCCAATCCCTGAAATTCCATGATTCTATTATCCACACAGGGAGAGCTGATGACTGAGTCAGAAAGACAGGCCTTCACAAAAACTATTGTAGGCAAGACCCGTAAGTTTGTTTCAGCCTGAAAGCTTGTCCTTTGTTGGTATCAGCTTCATAACATACCATTCAGCAAAGGAAGATTCTAGCTTTCGTCTGCACTCCTTAATCACGATTTTCTGTTTTTTTCCACTAAGAAGTTAAGTTTTTGGATATATCTTGAAATGCACAGTATTTAAATGGTGGTAAATGAAGTATGAATACCCATATTTTTAAGCTACTTATAAACACTACAAGTCATATTCAAAAGAACAAAACTTTGGGTTTTGTTTTCACAAATGGGGACATTTTTTAAGTCTTACCATAGAGAAATTACAGCCTCCAATCTGTATTCTCTTGAATTCTTTCCTACTAAATCAAAATCAGTGATTATTTTAGGAGAATTCTCTTTTTGTTCTTTTCCTGACAGAAGAAATGGGAAACAGCATAAATGTATAAGGATCAGTAGATTAATGTTTAAATAATTGTATGCTCAAATGGAAAATATTCCTTTTGGAATGAACTGGATCCTGGTGGATCACCCAAAGTTCATGCAGCAATTAACATTAATTATTTCAAATGTATGCTGAAAACTTTACAACATATATTAGCCAGCAAGGTTAATTACTGAATGTGAAAGCAATGCGCTAATGGAAGAAATACAGGAGCACTCAGATGTAAAGGTAATGGTGCCAGCAACCACAAGAAACTACAATTCATTTCCATGGCTAATGCAACATGCCACTTTCAGACAACCTCACCTAGGTTTAATACCTCACAAGACTAAATTGGGATTGTATTTCCCTGGGGTTAGTTCTTAACTTGCTATCCATGTCTCACTCATCTACCACTCCTGAGATTAATATCTGACATAAAAGACATCATAAAGCTATTTTTAAGATTCCTGCTTGGTCTTCACAATAATTTAGAAGAAATAGATTTCAAGTAATGATTTGGAAGTTCTTCCAAATGAAGAATAACTTACTTGTTATTCTAAATTTTCACTGTCTCTTTGGTGCTAACAAACACTATGCTGTTAAGAAAAATATTAATCCTTGGCTTCAAGATAGCAGTTCCAAATTGAAATATTTGATTATATAGAACTTACAGATAACCTTTGGATGCTTGTTATTAAAATTAGTATTCAAATTAGCATATTAAATAATTATAAATCATATTGTATTTTTAGCAAATAGGCATGAAATAGACACTTGGTCTTGCTCTTATTTGCAGCTCAATCTCTTTCAATAGAATTTAACTGGTAGAGCACTGATTTTTAAACAAGTTCAATATGCTCAGGAACTCATCGGCATACAGGCTTTCTGTATGCACAAAAACTAATAGCAAGAAAATCTGAAACAAAGCCCACAAAATTCATTTCCACCATGGGTTGGAAGATCTCAAAGTGTGAGACTTTTAATATGAAGATTTGATTGTGTGGTTTTTATTCTTTTAACTGTAACTTCATCAGTGCAGCAGTTTTCTTCTGTTTCTTTAATGAAAAAATGCTTTAAAAAGTTATCAAAGACAATATTTTTCTTGATTTACATGGAGATAGTAATTGTATAATTATTCAGGTGTGAAGAGTACCAAGTTTGAACTGGAAAACATATTCCAACACAGTCTGATGTAAACAGTCAGGTACTGTAGAAAGCAACAAAAAATAATGGGAGAAGGGGAAGCAGAAGCACAGTCTGGGGTGAGAGAGAAAGAAACTCTCCTACCAGCCTATATTCAAGGAGAATTTATAATGTCTGTCAGAGGGACTGTAATGACCACTGCAGCAGAAAACCATGTCATAGCAAATATTGTTTGCAGTCCAATAAGATCAGACTGCATATTGGCTCATGGTGTGGAACCCTCCCTGGAGAGCATAGAGAGGAATGTTACTTTCCATTAAAATTTGTAAGTTTTACATTTTTCTTTTTTTTTCTGTAAAGATGACAGAATTTTAGAAGTACATTAAAAGGAAATGGGAAAAACTGAGACTGACTTGTTATTTATTACATTAGTTTTTAAGTATGACATAATACCTTCCTTTTGTGTTGGATTTAACAGAACAGGCTTTTTTCCAGGTTCTAAATGCTTGCTTAACCCTCAGCAGAATCCAAATACTTGCCTTAGTCTATATCTGATTAAATACTTGTGCTTAATTATCACCTTAGTTCATACAAATGAACTCTTCTCCACCTCCTAGTGTTCAGAAGATGTCTAATATAGGATGATAATGTAGGAACTGAGCTATTTAGTGGAGTTGTGCTGACTGAAACCAACAATGGATCTGAACTATAGACATAAGTCTTAATTGAATTTCTACATGATATTTCTTAACATGACCTTGATTTTGTTCTCCATTTTAAACAGTAGAATTAAAATGATAGCATGCTGTTATCTCGGCAATGTTACCATCTCCAAATTCCTATATCAAAAAACATAAAGCTGAAATATGCTGTGCATATGCTGACATCCTTTTATCATTTCCTTGAGACAGTAATGTGTTACAGCATAGTTGCATTTAAATTATTTTTTTTTCAGTTTTACATGACATTGTCTCCATGGGCTTGTACAGACACTTATTGCAAATGGAGAATTACTGTCAGCATTTTGAACAGAAAAAAATTGTTGCACTCACAAAACAATTTTGTTTTCACAATACAGTGATCCTCCTTAATAACAGTTTTCAAATTTAGATGGCTATTCTTTTTTTTCTTATATTTCCCTTGAGCTTGCTACTATAAAAAAGCTATAAAATGAAAGCAAAGTTTCACCTCTGTTCATCTAAAATGGCTTCACATATTGAAACCAATTTAGTTAAAAATGAAAACAAAACACTGAAAAAAAACACCCTGGCTATTTACAAAGGATTTGTAAAACATCACAGAAGATATGAAAAAAAAATACTGAAATTTGATTCTGTCAGATTTGAAGATTTATTCACTTCCTCTAAAAGCTTTTTTCATATGACCATAAATTTGTATAAAAATTCAGTGGGGTATCTTCCTTTGATTTGCTATTCAACTGAATATCAACATATTAAAAAAAAGAAAATCAACAACAAAACCTTTTCTGAAGGCTGTGTTCATGAATTCCAACTTAGACAGACATTTAGAAAAAATTTGGTGCAGAATGAGATCAAAATATAGTGCTTCCATTTTTCAAGATTTGCCATCTCAACCACATTCCAGTTCCTTTCGTATTCCAAGGCAGACAAAGATTGAGAAATGTGGGATAAAGGAAAGATAATTTTCATTAAATCATTTTTGCATCTTGGTATTTGTCTATAAGATCTTTTTCATTAATGACCCTGACATAAAAACTGCTAGCAACCAACCTTTGTGAATGGCTGAGATTTAAAGCACTACCTAAACATATAAGGGACAGACTATCAACACACTTTAGGTGACATTAAAAACTGGGAATGAAATGACATTTAACAGCGCTAAATAAAAGCTGTGTCGCTGTAAAGGTCAATGAGGATGTGTGTTAGAAATCTGGAGCTCAGAACTGAAAATAAGATCTGGCAATGTGATGCAATAATGGAAGAAAACAAGGCTATATCAGGACAAGTCTAAAAAATAGAAAAAGAAAAGATTAATTCCACTATACAGGATAGTGGAATACAGGTCTATGATTTCTGGCTAATGTCCAGAAAGATTAATTCAAACTGTAAGACCTACAAACAACCACTACCAGAAATCTGCCTAGAAGCAAGACAACATGTCTGTCTTATACAAGGAGAGGAAAAAATATTGGGCATTGCAAAGGAAGGGCTAGAAGAGAATATGGTTTTCTCATCAAGATTCAGAGACAATGAGAGTACTTCATCTCCAGGAGAAGCAGCATTTCTATTAGAGGTCAATGCTAACACAAGAAGAAAGAGGTGCCTGCTGGTTGTAAACATAGTTAAACTGACCCTAGAAAATAGTTTCTTACTAACAAAGACAGAAAACAGTTGTCCTTTTCAAGCAGGTTTTAAGACTAGAAAATATTGTGGCTAAATGTATTTGGTTACTAAAATGCTTTAATCACAAACTTGCAGTTTTACTATTTGTATGACTTCAACCTGTGGGAGAGACAATGCACCCAGGAGGAAAATCACATGAATTACAGCAGTGGCATCGGTGCATGTTCCATCGAGGGCTATGTGGTCTTCCAGGAGGTTAGTTATATTATTCTAGACCCCAGGAAACAAGTTGATTTTAGTCTTAAGACAAAATTAGAATTACGTGATTTCTCTCAGAGACCTTCTGCTCTGAGACAGGTCATGAAATAGTGAGATCATCTTTTCCCAGGTCCCTAATGTGGGCCTAATTTTGACAGTTTTCTGCTGTTTTTAATGTGACTATGGACTGTTCCACAAGCTGAAATAAAGTTCTGTGTTTTCTAGTGCTATTTAGGTGCCTTCACAAAGAAAAAGCTACAAGACTAGCAGCTGTGAAGAGAATTTAGTTGGTGACAGCAATTGATGTCAGAACAGTAGATCTCTTATTTTAAGAAAGCTATGTTTGGTGAAGGCTAATACATTAATGCTTGTGTGACTGTCTGTTGCTTAAGCATTTCTGAATTAAAAAAATCAGGAAAGGCTCTAGTGGAATACTAGCTAACATATGTGCTTTAGTACAAGTTGATTTAAGTCCATCTTCTGTTCTTCAGGAGTATGAGGCTGTATTTTAACTGTGATGAAGCCCAGGAGCACACTTTTAATAACATAAATTCAATCTTAAATAGATGGGTTAAGGTGACGTCTGATGAAATCTAAGCACTCTCTGTCTTTTTCCCAAGTAATACACATAGTGGAGTGCATCTGCTAGTTTTAACAGCCCTTTAAGCAGTCAAGCCAAATAGTAGTAAGGGATATATTTAAATGCAAACTTGAGCAATTCATTGGTTTGAAACATTAGACAGGTCTCCTTGAACCATGATGCTGAAACTAACTGAAATAGCCTGCAAACTTCAAAATTACGTGAGCTGACATTTCAGGTTAAGATTGATTTAACATCCATTGGCTTAGATGAACTAATATTGAAAGGAAGAGAATGACAGCATGACATATATAACCAAAAGAGCTGTCAGAAGGTAGTTTCTCAAAAAAGTAAATCCAAATTGTTTCTAGAATTTTGGCCTTCATAGCAAACCCTGTTCTGCAAAGTTTTAATTACAGCCATTCCAAGGACCCTTAGAAATAAAAGCTGGTCTGCTGAGGTCAGAGAATTTACTAAGAATGGAAAATACTTGGTTAGCTCTGGATTTTATTTCAGTAGCTTAAACAGATCAATACTTCCGTGAAATTTCTGACAGCTAATGACACTTCATTATTATTATGATATAATTAATATAATTTAATTATAATCCATATGATTATAGTTTCCTTATTTATGCTTCCCAGCAAAATTATTGTAGGAACTCCTAGCAGGAGGGCTTTTCAAAATTATTGGCTTTGATCTGTCCTTCAGGTCATAGGACTTAGGAATAGCAATAGCTAAAAATATAATAAGAATGTGGAGTACATTACCAAATGAAGATAAATTATATTACAAATTCAAACTTGAAATAAGTACACTTTCTTTTTGATGAAGAATAACTATAGGAATGGAGGAACATGCTGAATGTTATGCTAAAAGATGTATACAAAACAAATTAAAGAACTTTTTCTCAAGCAACTTGTCAATGTAAGGTTATAAGGTTTATAAAAATTCTACTAAATATTTCAACAAATCTGCACTGTTTATTAGGTAGAGTACTAAGGCACACTAAGCCCATAGCCTCCAATAGGTGAAAAAACAGTTTTGGCACCAGTGACAACATGTCCACATTGTCCTTTCAGCTTGGGTGTCCCAGAAAACACTTGTCAGTAGAAATCCAGTTCAAAATTTAACCTCACACTTCACAGTCTTACTTATCTTACTGTTATGCTCTTATAAAGAGGTATGGCATGGTTATAATTCTCCCTCTGACCTTTACATCTCTGAGTATAAGAATGTTATTGAATATGCCATCTGTACTTTGATCACAAAGAAATAATTTCTTTTTGGGGAAAAAACCTAACACTAAAAAGAAGACAACAATTTTCACTAGGATAATATCCTAAAGCAATGTTTGGTTTATATTCAGCATAAAAACATCTTTATGTTCTCTAATTTTATGGAATAGAGTATTTCAAAGCATTTTGCAGAGATGAGGAGAAAATCTGAAACAGTAAATGGCACAATAGAAGCCCCTGCCATGCATTCTTGTATGGTTGAATCACCCTGATCCAGATTACATTAAGAATCTGTTTACATTTCTTGTTAGAGCTTCAAGACAAACCTTTACAGTTGGTGGAAGGTCTAAAGACTCGTTTCTTTTTAAGTATGGAATATAGCCCTGGGAATATATATAAATGCATATGAAAACAATGTAGAATGTTTAACAATTTTGGTGCCACTTTTGCTGTTAAATATTTATGAAAAGGATATTACACAACTATTTACCGTCCAGCACACTATCTACCTATACCTTAATACACTGTAAGGTTGAAATCACGCACAACTATAAATTAAAATTTTGGCTCTGAACAAATTTTTTACAAATGGTCGAAAATAGGGAATAGACTATCAGACAAGCTTGTGGTCAGAGCTTTTTAACCTACAGTATGCTTACAAATTAAGCAAAGGGGAGGAGGGCAGAAAGGCTGAGGTGATTAAGTGACTGCAGTGTCACGGTGAGCAGTCTAGCTCACATTTCAGTTGGCTTTGTCCATCATTGTAAATGGAAAAGGAGATAGGTACAAACAAGCAAAGATCAAAGTCAATCCATTATAAAATTCTACCTTGGAGCTTTTTTTTTTAAATAAAAGTATGGCCTGAAGCATTTTTTTTCTCCCCATCTTATCTTTCTCCTTAAAACATAAAATTTTTTCTTCATGGTTTAAGATGCAAAATCTGCTACAAGGTACCCACATGATTTCACAGCTAATTCTTACCCTCTGTTAAAACAATTTTATCTATAAATAAAGAAATCTAGATTTTATCACGTTTTTTTCCCCATAATATAATCTCATAATTGACACATAGTGCACAATAATACATTCTGAGCAGAATAGCTGAAAAAAATACCAACTTTAGCACTTTTTATAGGTGGTCATAGAGCTTAAAGGCTGGAGACAGAACAAAATATTCTTTTAGACCAAGATAGTATTTTTAATCAAATTATCTAAAGTAAACTACTCACTCCATTAGATCTGCCTATTTTTTAGGCAGCATTATCTAAATTATTAAGATTGACAAGCTAAAGAGAAAGAAAATCTGTCATGCTTCTTATATCCTTGAAGTTGTGTACTTTGCCTTGGTTTTTCTCCTCAAACAGTAGGTTCCTGGATTTGAGAAACAGCTCAAATTTACAATTAAATTAATGCTTTTAAGGATCTGCTGCACTTTAATTCAGCTGTGATAACTGCTGCTGTGGTTATTGTTATGCTTAGACTTCAGACAATTGGGAAAGTTAGCGGAAGTGCTGTAGCTTTCACATTTGCCCAAACTCAGCAAGTACACTCAGGCGATCACCACTGTCAACAGCTATATAGTAAACTGCAAGTAGCCAGAGCTTTAATCCAACCAGATTTCATGGGCTGTTAAGAAGGAAGAGATAAACATACGTAGTCTGAATCATCTCTGTAAAGACCGAAAGCCAGAAAAATCTAATGGAGAATATACTTTGTCTACAAGGTCAAACTACTTAGAAAAAAAGATGAGACAATAAAAGCAGCAAGGCATAAAACCCACTTAAAACAGTATTAAGGAGCAAAGAAAGCGAAGAAATACTTCTATTGTGATTCCTCTGTTGAATACTTATGACATGATGATGCTTCTCAAAAAAAAATGCACAGAGCAAGGAAAAATATTTTCTTGCATTTCAAATGTACTGACAAAACAGTAACAGACTGTTTTTACTAAACCAGGGTATTCTATCCAAATTTATATTTCTGTGGACAATATGAAATCCCTTGTATATGTGTAGAGGATACGTACATTCCCTCAAAATTTTGTGTGTTTCCTTTACAAAGTGAATAAAACTAGGACAATAGTTGAAAACAAGGTAAAGATGAGGGGAGGGGAAGAGTATTTGATCTTCTTTCATCTAATAATGTAGTATAAAGTCAGGGTACTTGTAAAATTTCTCATTGTTTTATGGGATACAGGTAAGAATCTTTGGTGAAGGTTCGTCAGAATGTGAAAAAAAAAATTCCCCAAACTTCTATTAGGCTGCAGGTGCCTCTTGAAAGTAGAAAAAAAAGTAGTAAAAAAGGCAAGAGGAGAGAAGAACTCTTTGTGTCTTCACAAAAAACAGTTGAAAAAGAGTAGGTAGCTTGTCTGCAGTACAATCTGGAAGATGGCCTTCTGTGACACAAAGCAGAGAGCAAGTCTATATTCAATATAGATAGCAAATAATATTTTCCATTGCTGTAGATGAAAGCACAATAAGAATGTACAGATTTCAAGTATCTCATTACCTTTGTCCTACAGGTCTTCAGATTTGCAACACTTAGTTAACTTACCAAACAGAGAACCTGATGTTTCAATAGAAAGCAGAACACAGTAAGTGAAGGTTGGGGAGGGGTGGGAAGACGAGACTGCTGTAGTGGACTGGACATTGACTCAATAGGTAAGGCAAAATATCATTAGCTGTTTGATTTATGTGGATTTTTAGATTGCTACTCATGTTTTTTATTTTGTCTCTTATTTTATTTTTCCTGAATTCTTGAAATACCTTATTCTGTATACTACAGTTACTTCTATTAAATATTTCCATAAAATCTGTAACAGCTCTGTATGTGTCTTGACCTTAGGTTTTAAGGAATGGAAAAAAATCAAAGTAATCCCAACTGTTATTGCTTCTTTTCGTGAGGATTGCATATGTATAAAAGGGCCCTCATCTTGGGTGGTAGTACTGTAACTCCGTCTACAGAAGAATTGAGTGAAAATATCAGTCAGCTGTTCTAATAAAAAGGGATATTAATAAAAGAGACATTAACTAAAACCACAAAAAGTTCTGTACTGCAGATATCTTTCACTTTCTTTTTAAAATATGCAGAACACTTGAATATTAGTTTCATCATGGGGCTCCTTTGGGTACTTCCAGAAGGAATGGGCTCAGGCTGAATCATAGCTGACTGTAACAGGTTTATTAATTTTCAAAGCTACATTTAGATACTTCAAAACTGGAATTTTATTTGTAATATATCATTTTCCCTGTCACTTATGCTTTGATTCAAAGTTATGGGTACCAGATTCCTGATTTAATTACTTTTGTTGATATTTGAAATTATGTGTATAAGTTTGTGTGCATTTAAATATATATATACTTATTAATAATATCTGTCTAGTACCTTTTTTACTGCTTTTATGACTCTGATGGCCGAAATTATGCTAATAGTATAACTAATTAGAGAAAACACTGAACATGATTCTATATCTCAACATGTATAGGGTTTTATTTTTAATCATTTCTTTTCCTGCTTTAAATCAGTGACTGAAACAGAAAAATTACTGTCAAAAATGTTTTGTTTTGTGTCAGTTTTTCTCTATGTAGAGAGGCAGTTTACTACATAAGCAAGTAATTTAAAAAGTAACACAATTCCTCATTTCCAATTTGCTTGTCCTTAATAAATGTCTTGTGATACTCAAATCTTGTTAACTTAAATTTACTGTTGCTTATGTTATAATATGACAAGTCCCAAGGCTAGCTGCAGGTTAAGAAATGTTGGCTTATTTGAAAACCAAATAACAGTGATAAACATTAATACAGTTGTACTGTCATGTTCCCAAGTCAGCTCATATGTGGAATGAGCCTGTGCTCTTCAAAAATATGTGGGAGGCTACAAAATCATCAAAATTTAAAGAAGTCTGAAATTGCTGACCTCAAATCTTCCACTTCAAATTCTGTGCTAGCAATAGAGAAGCCACTTATTTTGGATTGCAAAAACTTGCATCTTTTATGAGAATTTTTCCTTCACAGTACCTCAAAGCTTCCGTACCCCTCATGCCTACCACAAGATTGACTTCAATTAATAAAGAAGTTCAATAAACAGAATTGGACAGTAGAAACTAGATAAATCTTTCCAGACAAATACATTGTAAAACTGCAACTCTGCATGTGGTGGATTTATGATAGTTACTGAAACTCTTGGGCATATTTTCTAGCTTTGTGGGGCTTACAAATATGTCCCTAATATGTCATTAATATATTATATGATCTCTTTTCACAGGGGGTTTGAATTTGTTGACAAGAATAGTGCATATAATTTCATTTCTTAGTCACTGAAGACTCCATTTTGTCATCATCAATTTCTTTATCAAGTGCTTTGTGTGATCAATTTCTTCCCATGGTACTATCCCTTCAGAGCTAAGATACAGTGTGCTTTTCCCTTCCAGTCTTCTGTCAGCTTTAAGGATATCACCATTATTAATATCCATACTCTGATCTTATTCTAGGAATATTCCAGAATTCTTTGTGTCTGAATAGAATTTATCAGTCTAATAGAATCTCATGAGAACATATTAATTCTTCATGTTTTTGTCACCTAGTATCATCCTTCTCTTACTTCTTAGCAGCTGTGTAACCATCTCATTCAATTTAAGATAATTCATGGAATTATCCTACCTAAGGAGCAGACAGGAACTGTTTTCTTACATTTTTTAATGCTTTTTTTCTTCATTGGAATATGTTGTTTTCATATACGTTATAACAAATAATTATTTCTTATACTTCTCAACTGCATGCAGACAGACTTCTCAGAAGTCAATAAATACATCTGCTGTGTTGTGATACAGAATTATTGCAACAAGTAAGATGTCTGTTATTTCCTATAGTACTGACTGATCTATCCAACTAATTTTAAAAACTAGAGCATGTTTTTATCATACTTAAAATTAAAATCAAAGTCATACTGCTTGTCCCTTTTGATCTCCTGCAGGACATACTTCCGTCTAACCTGATCTTTGATGTGGTGATATCCTCAAATTTTTCTTCCAGTATTTTAAGACTAATTTTTGCACTGGTCCATTTCTACCTGGAAATGTATTTGATAATGTCAATTTAACATTAGAGATACTTTAATTACAAATTTCATTGCTTAACTAAGTTTAAATTATAACACCTATCTGCCAAGTGATAACTTCATTGACATCTGACCTCTCTGTAAGATGTTTGTGATGGATTGGTAAAAATCAACACTATCCAATAAAAAATGACCTTGCTTTTCCCTGCCTACTATCGCAAAGGAGGAAAAGAAAAGAAAACCTGAGAGGTCTTGTAGCCATTTAAAAAAGCACCTCTCTTTTAACCCTCTTTCCTCCTAAACAAAAGTGGCAACACCATTAAAAGTAACAGGAAAACACAGAGGGCTTCTTTTCTCTTTTTACTTTATCCTATTTTTCTTCACTGAAGTTATTTACCAACAGGGGAATTCAGACTCCTTGCAACAACTGATTTCTGTAAAAGTGTACACAGGCTAGTAATCTTTCTGTTTCAAATTTAAGAATCATTCTATTTAAAATTATCTGCTCAGCTTTCCAGCAACTTAATGGATATAGTGTCTTTCCTACTTCTGCTGAAGGCTGTGGTAGTTCTGATTGCAGTGAAGGAACATTTAGGTCCTGTATGATTTATCTTGAATTTAAGCAGTCTCCTTGATGCACAAGTCAGTATGATTCCTTACTTCCAGTAAATTAAGGCAAGAAAATTTGTGATATATCTATGCATTCTCTACTAAAATGCAGAATGAAAGCATATCTCAACCTGGATGAGAAATCAGATCTTAAATCAAAATTCTATTATTAAATTTACTCAGAAGACTCTGTTAAAATATGAAATTATTTTTATGTGTGATACAAAGGGTGTAAAAGTGGTAAAAAATTTTACAGGAAAACTGAGCTGCCTTCTGTTGACATCGTAATGTATTAGCATCTACAGAATTAAATACATTTTTGTCCCATTGTTTAGCCAATATTAAGCCATTATGAAAGCTCACCCACCCTGAGGGCATGAGACGTTATTTGTCTGGGGTAAAAAATAACAGGAACACAACAGTTATTGGAAAGCATAGAAAGGACACTTTGTTATTTGATCTCAAAGATGGGCAATCCCCACTCAAGGGGAAGACGACTTTTATACATTCAATAAACAATTTAGTTCACACAAACTTAGAACTTCAGCTGGATGCTGAAGAACAACAGGAACTTAATGAATATCACAGATTGAAACATTTTGACTTCATTTTCCCTGGACCTGGGAAGCTGTAAATCTCTTACATTTAAATCACACCAAGACCCTCAAAACACAAAGGAAATAATGACTTAGTTGCTTTTCATAAGTCTAAGCAATCATATAGAATGATCATACATTTACTTGACATTGTCTTTAGAGTAAACTGAATTAGATAACTCTTCATGGAAAAAATCCTGGGAGCAGAAGAAAAAGGAATTTTTTCTATATTTTGAGTCACTGTTTAGTATCTTTCTCAACGATATGAAGAGTTGGATCAAGTGCACCCTCATCAGATTTGCAGTCAACATCAAGATGTGGGTGACAGGCCTGAGGGACACAATGACAGACATGGATAAGTGGGTCTGAGAAGTGGGTCTGTGTGTACTTCATGAACTTCTATAAGCCAAAGCATAGGGTCCCACACCTATGTTGGGGAACCCGTGGTGTCAATATAGGCTGTCAAATGAGGGAACTGAGAGCAGCCCTGATGAGAAGGACTTGAGTGTACTGATGAATGAAAAGCTGGACATGAGCCAACAATGTGCACTCAGTGCCCAAAAAGCAAATTACAATCTGGACAGCATCAAAGGAAGCAGGGCTGACAGGGTCAGATGCATGATTTCGCATCTCTAGTCCACACTTGTGAAACCTCACCTGGAGTTCTATGCAGAGCTCTGGGGTCCCCAGCACAAGAGGGAAAGCCCCAGCAAGTCCAGAATAAGACCAGAAGGATGATCAGAGTGCTGGAGCACCTCTTCTATAGACAAAGGTTGAGAGAATGTGATTTCTTCAGCCTGTAGAAAAGGTCTCTGATGAGACTTTACTGTGGGCTTTCAACACTTATAGGAGCCTTGTAAGAAGGATGAAGAGAGACTGAAACTGATTACCCAGACAAATTGTGGATACCCTTGTAAAAAAAAATTGGTATATCCAATCAGATCTTCGGGTGCATTAATTTCTGTTTCTTTTCATTATATGACTTTTCACCTCTTAGAGGAAAGAGTAACCTTAGATTTATCATACAAAAATCCTCTCCAGGAAATCATCTTCTTTACTTTGATGTCAAAACTTATCCACTAACATAAACAACTTACAATCAGGCACAATTTTATCTGAGTTATACTACATCAACTCTTGCTCTGGTTCAACTAACTAAACATGTGTTCAGAAAAATATATTCATCATCTTGATTGCAATAATTTACTGTTCATTTAATTATATGACTCCAAAATTGTGGATAAAGTGAGCTATTTCAGAAGCTGTGAAAGTTTTCTTATTGCATCATTTTCTCATTTCCTGATATGCTTCTCTCAAATTTTGTTAGATCCATGTTGATTTTTCCATATTTCTGATTGCATTAATTCTATGTTTTCTGTTGAGACATTAAAATGTATCAAAATGAAGAAATTTGGAAAAAATACTTCTGAATATTGCAGGTAATGGATACAATAGCACACAAATTAACTTACAAGTTGAGATGAAATGCAAGGAAATATTAACCAGGTGGTAAAAATATTCTGGTTAAAAATTCTACTATACTACAGGCTGGTATTATTGGTGAGTGGAAACTGTAGTCAGATGTTTAGAAGAAAACAAATTCCCTCAGTTGCATATGAAAAAGACCTTCTCTTTTCCATCATTATGTTTTTATTTCAATATATCATAACCATTGTCAATAAGCATTAACACCAGAAAAGGCATCAGTATTACACACTTCAGCTGACACTAAAACATTCTGAGTCAAGGTAGCTTGTTAAATCAACATCAGTGTATGACAATTTATACTATTTAAGGATTTAAGACTGTGTCTAAGATGCAATTCTGCTTTCTATTCAGTTTTCTCCAGTTAACTCCCTCTACAGCTGGCCACATATATCACTCTCCCCTGGGTTCATCCCTGTATTTCTAATTCAGAATTCATTGTAACATACTCTCTGTCATAAATGGTACCCACCACCTTCCTGCTTCAGTATCTCACACAAATGTTACTAACAAGCTGGTTCCTCCATCTTCTAGATTATTAATGGTGATGGTCATCCATTCACTGAATTGCAGATTTTGCATGCAAAGCTTACTCGTAAATATTGAAGCAACTCCACAGACTTTTTCAGTACTTTCTGTCTCACTTGTCCACACATCAGAATACGTTTCTCCATTGGTACAAATTAAAAAGCTTATTCAGTGAAATGTATTATCAGTTTCTGGGAAAACTACTTGTCCTAATTTTGAGGCATTCTTATGGCATCTGTGCAGACAACAGGTTTTTTTATGACTATGGAAATTTAAAAAGATCCCCTTTTCCTTATTTTTAGTTCTACTTTTGAGCTCTAGTACAGTACATTAATGATATTATTCGAAGGTAAGAGAATATAGTATGAGGCTGATGTGTAAAAATAGATAAAATTTATAATAATGTCATGGTAATACTTCTAATCTCACTCATCCCAGCTAGTTTTTTTATATGATAGGTTACAGTAGTGTGTCTATGAGCTATTTCAGAACTTTTCATTACCTCTTTAAAGAGATAAGATACATGCATTCCCTAAAGAAGGCTGAGTAAGTGAATAGTGTGTAAATTATTTTCCTATCTGACAGTAGAAATCACCAGTAAAATAGTGAGACAGATATGAATATGAATAGCACATACAAAAGTCCTGGACATTAAAAAGGATGGTTTTTTTCTACAGAATGATGACAACCTTATAGCAAATAACCATCTGGCTTTCCGAAAGGGCTTCAATGATTTTCTCAAGAAGAAAAAACTCTAAACATCTTTTGCTTAAACAAAATCAAAGTTCTTTTTTTTTTTGCTTTGGTCATGAAATGAAAGACAATCTATGTATGCTGCTGCAATATAGTTTAGTAAATAGTTAATATTTTTATTCCTAAGCATGATACAAAACCAGAGTTAGAACCAGAGTTAGATGAAGATGAAGAATATGCACAGTCAAAAGCAATGTGAGTTTCTGTCTCTGAAGCTGCAGAGTACAGACCCATTAACTCCAGCAAAATCAGCTTTTACTTTTTTATCTAGAGTTTTTTTCAAGATGTTAACTAGGAATTCAGGTGCCGCAACACCCATTAAACTGCAATATTAAACCAAAACTGCAAATTGTACCATTGTTGATGAGATAAGCCTATGGGCAGTCTGTATGAATAAGTAAGCACTCACAAGCATGAATTAGTACAAGTATGCCTTCATTCTAGTTTTATGCTTTATTCAGTTCTGTATCACTTTACATAATCTATGCTAATTTTCTTTCTTTAATTGTGTAGGAAAAAAATTCAGTAGTGATAATTTATCAAGTCTTTTAAGGAAAATTAGAGAAATGAAAATCACTGCTATTGTTTTGCTCAGAAATTTGTGTTATTATGGAAATCACATGGTGACTATTTAATTCTTTATGCTTACATATCTTCTGCATCTTCTTCCTTCCTTTTTTTTTCCACTTAAGATCATACATATGACTAAGTAATAAAATCAACCACTCCTTCTTTACAAAATTTTCAAATCTTTTTCCTATTCTTACCATGAATTTTTCTATTTTCAAATTTTAAAATGTGACTATTGGAAATATAATTACTTTAACAATTTCTCTCCAAAGAGCAACATAGGAATTACCTGGTACTTAAAAATTTTAGTTTCACTGGCTCCCCCAGTTTTACTGGTAGAATCCTTATATAGCCGTAACTCAAGCCAATCTGTCTCACATCTTTCCCTTCCCTTTCCTTCCCTTCTGTGATATATATATATATACACAAATATGCACATATGTATATACAAAAATATGAGGATACACAAATATCAAGAAAATATTTTATGTCATCATAGCTTAGTCATTTTATTCAGTAGTCACTAGATAGAGAAGGGAATCTCCAAATGAACATTTCTGCTCTAATTAACATTTTTTCCACTGAAGATGGTGAGATCTCTTCTTACCAATAAGGCAGAGTGTCTGGCTCTTCAGATTTTATTTTTTTTTAAATTGCTGAGTACATAGCACATATATATATTTTATTAATTAACTTAGTGATTTGAGTGACAGGATCTACCTATATATTGCAACAGTTTCCCAGTAACCTCACAAACCGTATAATTTTAGGACTGAATGGAAACTCACACAATTAATGAAAAAACATAAAGACTAACTTTTTGAAGAGTGTTTCTCTTAATAGTTTTTTAATACAACTTGAGTTCAAGCAAAAACCATTTTTATTCAAACACTGCTATATAAACCTGAAAAGATAATTTTGTAATCCCTTTATCAATTTAAAACAAGGACTGCAGTGGTTAAGTTTAATTAGAGAAAAGCAAATTACTTTCTGTTAACAAAATTATAACATATTTATGAACCATGACTCTTCTCCTTCATTTACTTTGGAAAATTATTCAAAATTATAGTCATTTTCAAAGTATTTGTGTAAAAATGGATAATTAATATCATCATACTAATCCAAGCTGAGATAGAAAATCATAACTTTTTTTCCCATTGTTTCTTAAAGAAAGTTATCTGCAGAAGGTGAGAATTAACTTGAAGATTACCTTCACCTTTATACCATCTATTTGTTCGTGAGAATTTCCAATCAGATTTACACCTGTGTAAACAGGTTTATGGAGATCTATTTTTTTAAAAACTTCACTCTGATATAACATTTTCAGTCCAGAAAATCTGAAGCACTATTACGGTCTTCATTTTATAAATAGGTAACTGAGGCCCAGTGCAATGATTGTGGCTTGTCCTCCACTATTTTGTGAACGATAATTAATAACAGAAAGATGATTGCTATGATGATACTCCGCACAAGAAGTACTACTTTGCATTAAATAAATTTTAAGAAATATTCACTCTAGTCAAATCACTGTATGCTTTCTAATCAAATCTTGTAAATTTTATTGTATAAACCACGAAGTTCGCAAAATACAATCCAATCTAATCTGTATTATCCTCAAATAAAGTATTCTGTTCTCAATATCAGATTTGCAGAATTACTGAATATCAGGGACTGGAAGGGACCTTGGAAGATCAACTTGTCCAATCCCACTGGCAGAGCAGAAACACCTAGATCAGGTCACACAGGAATGTGTCCAGGGAGATTTGAATGTCTACAGAGAAGGCTACTAAGAACATATGAGTAAATTATTTTCTGATATTCAGAATACAAGTGTAACACCAGAATCCTGGAATTATGCTGCTTTAATTCCAGGTCCAACTGGTTGGACATACATGGCTGTGTGAAACACAGAAGAGACATAAGACACAAGCTGCTTCTGCCATAGTCACTGTACACCTAGGAATTGTTGAATTGTCTATGGCCCATACTTTTCCACTCCAATATGGTCTAGTGGAATTTCTTTATATCTGTTTTTTTAAACTGAGCAACATCTAGCACACCGCAGAACCTACCTGTCACTTTAGGCATGCAGAAATTAGAACCCCAAGGTCCAACTTAGATCTTGAAAGCCATATAGGATTTGAAAACTTGCTCTATGCTGATCCATGAGTCACACTGAATATCTCTATGTTGTACATCATTCTTTTGTTTAAAAAGATTTCCCATACTCCATTGGTGAGAAGGAGAAGAACTTACAATATTCTTTAAGAATCAAAACTAGAAAAAGTTGCAGAACACTGAAACAATTTTCAAGCTTTCACTTTTTACTGTAAAATTGTGATCTTCCTGAGTGCTCCACAAAGAATCCCATTTTTCCAGAATATATTTTCCTTCTCTTTTCGGTGTCATTAAGTCATTACTAAGAATTACAATTTTATCATTGTAATGTAACAGAAATTAAGAAAGACAGAAACAAGAATGGAATCAAGGTTTAGTTCTCACAATAGTACAAAGAACAGACTGAGCTTCTCTAAAATGCCTCCTGTCTTCTCTCTGATTACCTTTTCTATTCTCTGATTGCTTAGTAAACTCATTCTGTTACAGCTTTTCTTCTTTTTAGCTAATGAATGGTCTGTTTACTTTGGTTGCTTACCCTCCAAAATATATGTATTGTTTTGAAAAAATAGCTATCTTGCAAACTAAGAATGAGAGCATTCTCATACAGGGATACAACAGTACTGAGTTAAAGCATGTGTAATTACAATTCCTTCTTCTAAAATAATGGCAGTGTATTACAAGCTTGGAAATGTTTTTCTTATGAAAGGATTTATTTATGATGAAACAATTGCTAATGCAACACTTTAAGGTGAAACAATATATGCAACCTTTTAAGTAGGATCTACCTGAACTTCCAGAAAATCGTAATGCCCTCTCTGCCTCTCTTGATGGAATGTGTCCGTTGTTTTTTCTCCAGGAGAGGCACACCTCAATCTGAATAATACAAGGAGCAGTGGTGGTACTCAGACATGGTGGCACCCACTAATTCATGCCTAAAAGAATAAATTAATATCATAGAGGCCTTATGCCAGCTAGTGCATTCTATGGAGACTATGGACACTAATTAATACACAAAGCTGATGTAAATAGAGGGAAAAGATTTGGATTTAGTTTTCTGAACAGTTAGGGTTTTTTCATCTCTCTATCAGTAACTCATTCCTAAACTTACCACTCCCCTAATGTTTTCAGAGAAGTAGATTACCCCTTCTTTCTCTCCAAACATGGAGACTGAGAGTGCACAGAATGCTTCTAAGGTGGCATTATTCATTTTTGCAGGTATTTTGTGAAAATCTGGAAACAAACAGTTGGGGTTTTTTTAACTAACACCAAGGTAGAATACCATTGAGTGAAAATGTATTGCTTTTCCCAAGGCAGATCTGTAATTAAATTTTTTGGAGGCTCACCTGTTTAAAAATCTGTAATCAATTTATTGTTCTGTGGACTTAAAAAAATTAGACTATTTTCTCCATAAAAGCAGCACCTGGGCACTAGTAATTCCATGAGTGTTAAAGTACTGAGAATAATAGGTATGCAGCCATCTAAAAAATTAATAAAATTCTATGAAAAAGTCCTTGAAGCATCATTAACTATGCACATGGTGCGTAATTTGGAAGATGAGGCAAAGTGTGCTCAAGGAACCATTAAGATTGGCTTTGCTGTCACTTGTGGAATTCAGGGGAGTGAAGACTGGCTTGGCTATCACAGGAGGTATAAACAACAGGGTAGCCATTGGGGAGTCAAGGCATCCCTAGTTTTCATCAAGCAAAGACAGGAACACCAAGATAACAGAGACTTCATGGAGTTCTTTACTTTCTCCTGAGCCTACCAGACCTGGTAAATGATCTTTGTCTCCTTACCAGTGAAATACATAATAAAGTTGAAATGCCACTAACCCATAACAGAGATTTTAGTGACCATGTTAAACATATATGACTATAGCACATGTCTCTCCATCTTAATCACACTATGTGTCATCAAGGGTGAGGAAACCTCACAACTTTGGGGATAAAAGGATGGAGAAAATGACTGTTAAATTAGGAAAGAAGAAATCTGACACCTGATGGACCAGTCGGTGGGCTGTGTTCTCTTCCTCCACCCCAGGCAGGGACACCTCTCTGGATAAGCTCTGTACCTTTTACCTTCTGTGTAATATTACCTCAGGTTGTTGCTGATGCTGTACTAACTTTATTTTTGATAGAAATATTAACTTTATTTAATTAGCACTATTGTAGTTAGTGAATTTGTCAACAGCAAGTCTCGAATCTCTGTTGCTCTCAATAAAAGGACTAGTTTGGATTATTTGTGAGTCTGATTCAGTGAAAGTCTTTTTCTGGGACTGATGGCAGGTGAGTGAAAGTCCTGGGATTCTGACAGAAAGATATCAAAACTATAAACCCCTTTTAATGAGAAATGAAGTAGTTAAGAGGATAACTGGCTTCTCTTTGGCATATCCATGTACCTTTTTTATTTTTGTATATATCACCCTAGCTAAAATAACCTTTCTCAAGTGACCTTGGTTTAATTATATGTCATCTTGTGATGTCTCACATTCCTTGTATCAAATACAATCTGTGAGATGATATTTAACTGTATGTGAAATTTAATTTATTCTCTTTTTATTTTTTTCCTAACTTCCTTATAATCTAAACCCTTATCCACACTCCCAAGCCTACATGAAGTTTTGATTTATGCAGTTAGGTTTATGAACTAGAAGTCTGTCCCAACACTTTTATTTCATGTCTTTTTTGCCCTTTCCCTTCCTCTACCCTCTTCTCCTGTCAGTAGAAACAAATTACATCTTTTCTTCTCTTCACAGTCACATTTTCCCATGGAATCCAACACTTATGATCTCTAGCTGAGTCCAAGCAGTAGTCCTGAACTGCAAATTCACATCACTTACTCATGTCTGTATTAAAAATGTATTTTGTCAAAATTTTGAAGGATAGTAACAATGCTTTCTCATTCTTTTTCTTTTTTGAAAAAAAAAAAATTTTTCTCGTGCATGATAGCATAAACTTTACATGGTGAACCTATGCATACAGGGTTATCCTGACAAATATGGACTACTCCAACAAGAAAATAAATTCTTACAAAAGTTTTTCACTTTCTCTTCTGCTTTAAAAATGTCATTAGTATAGATTACTACAAATTTTTTTGGAATGGAAAAATGCAAAGAATACAGGAGAGATCCTTTGCATTGGACTATTCACATTAGTAATCAAGCTCCAATGCACACAATCATGTCCAGTGAACTGTCAGGCTTCAGCACTATTCTATCCTCAGGGCTAACTAAGCACAACTTGCCTTAGGCTTAAAGGATGAAACGCCATGTAATAGCACCTTATTAAGCACAGATATTGTGTTCATCTGGTAAGTAAGTTTTTGGTGTTATAACACATGCTGCAGCCTCTAGATAGCCTTGACATCACTTCTGCCCTATCTCCAGGATACCTGGCTGATCAAGTAAATACAAGTGAATTATAGAATCATAGATTATACAGATTGATAGAATGATTAGAGTAGGAAGGGACCTTAAATATAATATTGTTTTAGCCCTTCTGCCTCCTAGGGACACCTCCTAGTAGGCCAGGTTTCTCAAAGCCCCCTCAAGCCTGATCTTGAACAGCCCCAGAGATGGCACATCTACAACTCTGTGGGCAGCCTGTTGCAGTTTCTTACCACCCTCACAATAAAGAATACCTTCATGCTATTTAATCTAAGTCTACTCTCTTCCATTTTTAATCCATAGCCTTCATCCTCTCAGTCCCTAATAGATTCCCCTCCAATATTACCTCAAGGCTCTGTTTGGGCACTGGAAAGCTGCTACAAGGTATCCTCAGAATCTTCTCTTCTCCGGGCCAAATAACTCCAATCCACTCAGGTTTTTGTCACAGGAAAGGTGCTCCAGCCCTCTAATCAACCTTATGGTCCTCCTCACGACTTGCTCTAACAGGTCCATGTCCTTCTACTCCCAAGTCCTTTTCCACACTATCCCACAATCTGTATTGATAATGAGATTTTTCCCAACCCACATGTAACACCCTGCACTTGATCTTGTTGAACATCATGAGATTTGCATAGGTCATGAGGTTTGCATCACGTATCCATGATGCCAGTGACAGGTGAACATTCACTATTTATCAGTATAATATTCAGACCATAAATTCTTCTCGAATATCCACGTAGACAAGGTGTGTAGAATTCAACCCTACTAAATATAGATTCATAGGACTCTCTTTTTCTATAAATTTTGAAAGAAAACTCTCTTATTCAGTTTTTTCTATGCATTCTTTTGTTTATTTCCATCTTTCTTAATTACTAAAACCATTTATAATTTCAGGTTAAATTTAAGAAGAAGTTTCTTATAAATAAGTAACTAATTTCATATATTTAAACCAAGGTCATTGTTGTATAGCATAATATGTTTTGATAGCTACAATAATAGTAAATCACAGTGTTAAACAACATGTTTAGTAGTGCACTTTAAGTCATTTAATAAAGTACCATTTTAGAAAAACATCTGTCAGTGATCAACTTTCTGAGTAATAAACAAGAAAATCTGTCTTCCTGTTACTAAGAATAGCATACAATTAGAGTAAAATAAATTATCAACTTCAACATTCAGTTTCATCCTAGGAAAGTATTTCTCTGGCTTAAAGGTTTGTGTCTAGCTTCATTTTTCATTTTTAAACAAGCAGTCAATGCTGAATGCAAAGAGTCAGGAAATGCCTTAGGTCTCAACCCACCTGATCGTTATACAGCAAAAGCTGTACAAGCCAGAAGCCTTTATTACTCAAACAAAATTAATTACTTAAAAGTTATTTTCTGGTTTTGCGCGTTGCCTAGAGGAAAAAGTAGATGCAGTTCCTCAGCAAGCATGAAAAAAAATAGCCCAGCATGTTCTTTGACGTTTGAAGCCTCTCCACCTGCTGGAAGCAAAGGAGTTGGTCTGCTAACAAGAAGAAAAGTGCTCTGTTGTACAGGCTCAGCCGTGTGACTGCAGCGCAGGGCTGCAGATAAGGGAGAGATAAGGCAGGGGCGTTCGCGTTCTGCCTAGGCGGCATACGCTGCGCTATCCGTGGTGCTGAAATCCAGAAGCGTGCGTGGCCGGAGACGTCTCTGGCTGAATTCAAGAGGGGAAAGTGCGAATCTGCCTCGGCGTCTGAAACAGCGGAGAAAGTCTGGCCTATGTGGACTCGTGCAAGTCAGACATGAATAATGCGAGAAACAGAACAGTTTCTGCATTTTTTTTTCTCAATATCTTTTCTAAGACTGAAATAAAATTTTATGGCCTCTTGAGCAACATCAGCCATTTGCTTATTTTACTCAGGTTCCTCTTTCTCATTGAATTTTTAAATATAGGTGCATAATTAAATTGTAATACATGCAAATACCTTTCTTGATGTAACACTTCAGCAAATATTGCATGGGAATACTTCGTTATTTTTATTTTTAGACTATTAAAATACATTGACTAGAAGATAAAAATACCTAAATTCTCTAGACCATAGGCATGTATTGGAATCACATGATACATTCAATTAATCTTATCTTCTTTGCAGCCAAAATAGCATGGTGCAACAATAGGCTTTTTTAATAAAAATTCTGTGAAAAGAAAACCTCTTTTATCCTGTAATAATGAGATATAAATGCAAACAGGATGGAGAGCCATGGAAGTTACTCTATATATTTGGTATTATCTTTTAACTTTTACAAGCACATACATACAAGAGGCTACTATCACAACAAGATGAATAGAAAGATCTTTAAAAAATTCCAATTAAATTCCATTTTATCTTCATTATTTATAGTTCTGTTCTATTGCTTAAAAGCATCACTTGGTCTCCAAGTTCTGTATGAATTTGCAAAATATATTAGAATATAATAAAATAGAAAATATAGAGTTATATAATTCATTTGAATTAATTTAAATTACATTCCTATAAATATACGTGACTTTAAAAAAACACCTCTCTTAAACTCTTTGCATAAAAATATGTCTATGAACAAATTAGTATAACATCTAGAACCAAGGCTTAGATTAATTGCTCATATCTTTTACTCACACAGAATTTTTTATTTTTAATGTGCATCATAAGGTTGGGAGTCATAAACAATGCAGTTTACTTGAACAAATCATAGCAAAAAGAGAAATGTCCATTTACTTTCATCAGATCTAGTTATTATTATGAAGTGAGTTGCAATATGCTGAAGTCAGAACTAAGTTAAATATGTCTTAGGATACAACAGTGCCTTTCAGCTAGCCTGCAAAAACTGGGACCAATTTTTTTTCAACACAGATTTTGTCAGGTTAACAAATGAGATTTTCATATTGTAAGAAGTGATTTGTTCCACTGAAGTTTTATCAACTCTGAAAATTGTGACTTCCAAAAACCAGACATAGTTAATTAAAATATTGTCATTCTATTTTTGGATAATATTCATCAGAAGTAGAGTAAAATTTAGATGTAGTTTATAAGAATATTTGCAAAAAGATTACATAGAGAAAACAAGCTACCATTTTCTTGCTACAGCATCTTTAACAGCACAAGTGGATTTTCTTCAAGGAGAGGCTGACTTCAGGGAATAGAGTCTTTTATTTCTTTCTCTATTTATAATAAAATATACCAAAACTCATTTGCGTACACTTCAAGATGTCTTGGAAAACATCTCTTTCTGAAGAAGAAATGTTATCACACATAAAAAGAACACAGTAATAGCATTAATGCTTTCCCCAGTCCTTGGCTCTTCCTTCCCATTTTATATATTTGTTCAAGTTGTCCTCTCTATACCAGATATTCATAAAGTTTATGTAGTAAATGTGGTGGCAAATGCTCTTTGTAGTAATAGATCACAGAACTATGTAAGTCCGTGTATCTCTTTGAAGTCAGTTTGTGAGCTGCAGGATTGAAAGATATAATTTTAGAATATTTAGACTCTTTTAAACTACTTAGAATACTAAAATGAATAATAGTTGAGCTATCAGTAAAAGTGATGCTACCTGAGACTTATATATGTTACTACAATAATATTATCAACATTAATGAATATACCTCCTGTTGGTATGGTACTGACTTTATTGGTTTCACAGAATATAAATCAATTCACCTTCATCTTTTTAGAGAATTTATATTCTCCATAGATCTTTTTAATTATATCATATGCTCATATAGCAAGAAAGTGAAATTATTTATTTCTCCCTTCATTCATTTTACATGCAACATTAAATTAAACATTGTGACTGAACTGTTATTTCAAGATTTATTTATTTCAGTCACACAGGGCTATTCCACATGCTTAAAACATCATAATATTAATTTCTGAGATGATGTGTTTTCTTATAATCAGTAACTTTTATTATCATGTCTACATTTCCCTTGTTGAATATGCTGAATCTTAAGCAGTACAATCAGTCTAAATTTTTTTTCAGTTCCTCTGAGAGTTTTAATTCCCATAGAAGAAACAATACAATTTGTCACCACAATATTGTCCAAAATGAATGACAAGAGTATTGTTGCTTATGTTTTTTATTTATTCTCTGTAATTATGTTAATTTATTTCTGAATCTAATGCTTATCAGTAATAAAGTGAGTTCCTTTTGATAACTTCTTAAAATTCTGAGGAACGTTCCTCCAAAATTAAGCCATATTTCTCTAGTAAAATCAACTCTGTCTGCCAGCTTGCTGAACTTTCTGTCTAGGAATATACACTCACTTCTAGGGACCTGAAATTTAAAAACAAAGAAAGCACAGAACTGAGTTTTGCCAAATATGCATGCCAATCTCAGTTTGCCCAAGAATAAGATGCTGAATTTGCTTACATGAACATATACGGAATTTCAGTGTTCCATTCAAATGATGGAGTGTTGAAAGGCTAGACATTTGAACACTTTCAGCGCATATTTAAGTAAATTTGCTTCACCTTGTCTCAGTAAAGAAATTATATGGGTTGGATGGTCATATTGTGGATACATTACTTTACAGGAGGAATCTGATGGCTCAGTCATCTAGGACACATTCTGAGAAGTTCATAAGAGCCATATCACCTCATGATTCTTTCTACAGACTATCTACATATACTATCCAGATGGTACCTACCAACAGAGTCTACCCAAATGCCTGCTCACCTGCTACAAGCACCAACACACAAATCAATTATAGCAGTGAAACTCTTCACTATCCAAAATTCTGAAAGGCAATGCACATCTAAAATTATGCAGAGATTCTAAGGTATCATTTAGAAAAGAACAAAGCAGTTGGTTCAGGAGAACTTTTAATGAGTGACGTGCCAACTTGTTCCATCTTTTTCCTATTCTGTAACAAGGAGATGAATTGTTCTGTGTTAAGAAAAAATAGTGTCCTTCCAATTGTCTCAGGCAAAAAGTGAAACAGTAGAAAAAAATCCATTGAAAAAATCCCAATAATTTCTTTTTATTTAAAGTAGAATCTGATTTCTTAATCCTCAGTGGTGATGTGGCTATTAAAATAAGGTTAATCCAATCAAGTGAAGCAAAGCAAAGTGCAAAATAACTGTAGAGTTATTAGAGCAAAATAACTGTAGAGTTATCAGAGCAGACGAGCTCCGGTGAGGGGAAGCCTTCACTGTCAGAGCCACTCTCGACAAAAAAACAGCAAGAAGCTCCTTCCTAGGGCTTTCTAGAAGCCGAAAAGAGAGCAGCGGCTCCCGGCAGCGGCGGGGGTGCTGTCGGCTGAGCAAGCGGGGGCAGAGCCAGCTGGCGCGGCGGGAGATTTAAAGGCTGCGCTAAGGCGCCAAGGGGCAATGGCGCAGCACACACCGCCTCTGCGCCTCCACACGAAATACAAACTGCAGCAGGCAGCGCGCAGCAGCCTGTGCGGGAGGACAGGGCGGCCTCAACCGCTGCACAAGGAGGGTTAGACTGTCCTCATTAGACATGGTTTATAGAAAAAGGAAAGCTGGGAGTAGGAAAAGTGTGGGCACTCAAACAGTAGTCCTGAGCAGAGATGTGGGTGTGCAGACCGCTGGATGCACTGAGTGCCTGAGCCCTCAACACAAGAAGGACATTGAGCTATTGGAGCGGGTCCAGAGGAGGGCCACAAAGATGGTCAAAGGGCTGGAGCAACTGCCCTATGAAGACAGGCTAAAGGAGCTGGGTTTGTTCAGCCTGGAGAAGAGAAGGCTTTGGGGGACCTTATAGTAACTTATCAGTACCTGAGGGGGTCCTACAGAAAGGCAGGGGAAGGACTTTTTAATATGATATCGGATGGGAGGACCAGAAACAACGGATGTAAATTGGAAGAGAGTAGATTTAGACTTGACATAGGAAAGAACAACAAAACGAGTAGGGTGCTCAACAGTTCTGCATTCCTTATGTAGGAAGGAGACCAAAGAAAGGCAAAAAGGTTAAACTCTCTATATAAAATCAAACTATACAACTCCTTTTTATTGAAAAATGTAGGATACAAGGATGCAAAGAGATACATAATGCTTTTCTCCTTACCTTATTCAATTCACAGAGCCAACATGGCCAGAAGTTGGGAAAAAGGTTTTCTTTTCCTGAGTAAGAAAAAGAAGTCAGAAATGTTGTTATATGAATTCCAATATGGTTCCTATCAAATAAATTCAAACATAAATCTATTTTGAAAAGAATAACTGATTTTCAGCTGTCATATCTCCCTGCCAATGAATCTTCCACCGGCAGAGATGTTGTTAATTGACCCAGAAGAATTTTATATAGATATTATTGGAAGAAAATTATCAGGTCCCTCAAACTAATACTTAATCTTGAATTAATATGCCACTTTCCTCCGGGGAAAAAGCTACATGAGGCATTTTAAGCTAGATTTTTTTCCAGTTTATCCCTTCATACTAATGTTTTTTGAAGTAGAATTAATTATAAAGTATTTCTTTCGACTTAGTAAATATTGCAACAGTTGTTCTGATTTTATCTTGGTTGAATGAAATAAATATTGCTTTGTGTTCATGTCACACAATATTTCAAAATTGTATGCATTTGTTTACATCAAAGAATAGAAAAAAAACCTGTCTGTGGAAATTCACAGAGAAAACGCCTCAAACCTATTTCACATTCAGCCTAGCTAAGCCATTTCAGTGACTCATTACTATTCTGTTAAATACCTCCAGGGATGACAATTGTACCGCTCTCCAAAACAGTTGTTTTCAATGTTTCATAACATTTTCAATGTTAAGTATTTTCCTAATATCTAAGCTAAACTTACACTGACACAACTTGAGGCCATTTCCTTTTGTCCCCAAGAGTCCTAAGTCTGCTCTCCTGAAGTTTGGGGCAACAAGCCTCTTGAAGTCTTCCAGTCAAAGATTAGATTCCTTTGCTCCATATCATTCTGAACTTGTGCCTGTAATGTGTTGTGAATCAAACAAATACTTTCAACTTTGTCATTTCTCCTTGGCTTTAAAAATCATAGAAAAAGCCTTTTGCATTGTTATTTTGTAGTCAGAAGAGGCATTGTCTCTTTTCAGTCTCTTTGAAGTATTCCTGCAATGCTCTGTGTGCTCAGTGTACAGTAGTAATTTGTCTTCAACATATTCCATTTTATTATAGTTCAATTTGTAACTACCTTCTTTTGAATAATCAATTAGCTGAATGTTCTTTGATGTTTCCCAAACCAGATTACAGTTCATTCTAATAACTCTTCTCTGAACTGTTTCCAATCTATGGCTTTTCAAAACAGACTCCAAAAGTAGGCAGAGCAGTCTGACTGCAGTCTCAGAAACACCATACAGGGAAAAAGAAAAGAAGGTCTGCATGGCTTTACATTTTTACTGTTAGTGCCACAAAATATGAGCATTTCTAGAGGAGCATGAGGAACATGATGGTTAGGTAACAGCATTGGTTTTGTCGTTTTTCTGCAAGATATAGTCAAGAGATTGAAAAATGCTGATGTTTTGCTCCTTTCTATGTATGCCTTTTGTCTGGCATCTCAACTAAGTTCAGGCCACAAAACAATGCTTCAAATCCAGAATATACTTCCATTTTACAAATATGGCAGTACTGGGGGTATATCTCTACTCTTTGTAAATTTTGCTATAAAATAACATTTCCTGATGAGATTTCATTGATATTTATTTTCTAAAAGGAGCTTACAAATTTCCCCATTGCATTCTCTGCCTCTGTAAACAAGCAGTGTAGTACTTTTTTTTGCTTTATTTTAAGAATTGAATGTGAAGGGGATCCCTGTAAGAGGACTATAAGGCTAAGATGAAAACCATTTACTTCTGAATGCCAAGAGAGTCTTGCTTTTTATAGCATTGCAGTAATAGCAGTTTCTGTAGTCCTTTCTCTGTTTAAGCATCACAAAACTTAGGAATTCCTTGAGTTAGGGATTATTTTCTCATAGGACCAATGATAAAATGAAGATGTAGATCTGTAATAAGTTTTAAAGTATCCCTAAAACAAGTTTCTTTTGTTTCTGGAGATACAATTTTTTTTTAATTAATTGGAAACAAAGCACAGACAAAGCTTCACCAAAATTTCCTTGCATTACTGAAAGAAGAAACTTGGTATGTGTGGTTTTTTAAAATTTAATTTATCCTATTCGTGTTACTGTAGAATGTCATATAGTTTTCATCTGCAACAGCAGCCTTGACTTTTATGGTTATACAGCTTCTATGTCTGCTGTATGCTTAAATTCTCTTCAACAGAATTTGGAAAAAAAGCCTGGATTTAACACAATTTGAATGATTCTTTTATGGTACAGCTAACAGCTCCCTAATGTCACTTCTGAAATAGCAATGCTTAAAAAATGAAATAGTTTGCATAGAAAGTGTCAAGTAGTCAGTGCTGTAGGAAACACTGTGATTTCTTAAGAATACAACACTATTCTTTTGAAGCAATTCTCTCTACCTCTATATATTCTATAAGATATTTGATCAGGTACAACATTTATTTATGTTTGAACTGGTAAATGCAGTCACCCAGATAATTAAGTAGCTCGAAATTATTGATATGGTTGGCATAATGTGGTCAATGTCAGAAATGTTTACTAGACTAATGTTAACATTAATCCATTCTATTTGCTTGAAAATTATTTAGTAGGTCTAAACACCACATCTCTTTCCAATGATCTTGAAAAATTCAGTCAAATCCTAGCTCCTTCTATATGTGAGGTGTGAGGCAGCTTTAAAAAGTTTATAATAAGTTTACTTTTAAATCTGTAAAATATTTCTTGAGATATAGTCAGCATGTTACTGTAACATTTGTCATGGTCAGTCTGGTCATGCATTATGCAATAAGTTAGAGAAATATAAAACAGCATTATCATATTTCAAAGGCTGTGGCAGACTGGTGAAGTTCTTACCAACTGGAAAAGTAGGAATATAACACCCATTTTCAAGAAGGGAAAAAAGATAAGATGATCCAGGAGACTACAGGCCAGTCAGTCTCACCTCTGTGCCAGGCAAGATAATGGAGCAGATCCTCCTGAATGCGCTAAAAAAACACATGGAGAATGATGCGGAGGTGATTGGAAGTAACCAACATGGCTTCACCAGGGGCAAACCATGTCTGACCAATTTCTTGTCTTTCCATGATGGAGTCACAGCATCAGTGGATAAAGGAAAAACAACTGACATCATCTACCTGGACTTGTGCAAGGCATTCAACACTGTCCTCATGTCATCCAGATCAACAAACTGGAAAACTATGTCTTTGATGGATGGACCACTCATTGGTGAAGGAGCTGGTTGAATGATCGCATTCAAAGTGTTCCATTCAATGGCTCATTGTCCAAGTGGAAACCAGTGACAAGTGGTGTTTCTCAGGGGTCAGTACTGGGCCCAGTGCTACTTAACATCTTTGTTGGAGACATGGACAGCGGTATCGAGTGCACCCTCAGCAAGTTTGCAGATGACACCAGGCTTTGTTGTGCAGTTGACACACTAAAAGGGATGCCATCCAGAAGAAACTTGACAGGCTTGAGAGATGGGCCCATCCCAACCTCATGATGTTCAACAACGCCAAGTGCAAGGTCCTGCATCTGGGTCAGGGCAAGTCCAAGCAGATACAGACTGGGTGAAGTGTGGTTTGAGTGTAGCCCGGGAAAGAATCAGCCAGCATCAGCCAGCACTGTGCACTTGCAGACCAGAAGGTCAATTGAATCCTGGGTTGCATAAAGACAAGTGTGGCCAGCAGACCAAGGGAGGTGATTTTGTCCCTCTGCTGGGCTCTGGTAAGGGCCCACCTGAACTACTGTGTCCAGTTCTGGAGACCCCCGCATAAGAAGGATGTTGATCTGTTGGAGCGGGTCCGGAGGAGGGTCATGAAAATGATCAGAGCACTAGAGCACCTCCTTTATGTGGACAGGCTGAAGGAGTTGGGGTTGTTCAGCCTGGAGAAGAGAAGGCTCAGGGGGACCTCATAGTGACATATCAATATCTGAAGGAGGCCTAAAGAAAGGCTGGGGTAGGACTTTTTAATAGGATACATGATGGCAGGACCATCCATTGTAATGGATGCAAATTGGAAGAGGGTAGATTTAGGTTAGATATAAGAGAGAAGTTCCTTATGGTGAGTGTTACCTAGAGATGTTGTGGATCCCACTTTCCTGGAGGTGTTTAAGACCTGGCAGGATAAGGCATAGAGCAACTGGGTCTAGTGGGAGGTGTCAATGCATGCAGGTTGCAACTCAATGATTTTGAAGGTCCCTTCCAACCCAAAACATTTTATGATTCCTTGATTATCTAAAAGGCTGTGGCCCAAATGAAAATTTAGAGCTGTTAATTCTGACACATCAAAATACTAATATGAAAATACCTTTCTATACAATGTGCCAGCAAAGATCCTTGTAGTGCCCATTTGATTACCTCAGATACATTTGAAATTTCATGGTAAAACATGACTTGTGACATTTCATTACAGAAACAGTTTCCCAGTTATTTCCAGAAGTATTATTTAAAAATGGCTGTTTCTTTTAGGCCAGATAGACCAATCAGTTTTTCCAGTTGGCTTATTTATATTGTACATACTTTCTGTATTTTCTGCATTATTGTGAACCATATGAGAGGTTAGCACCTAAAAGGTCCTAGTAGTTTGAAATAAGGATTATCTTTGCACTTTTCTGGACTCTAACTGTAAAATCCCAAGCAGTATGAAGACAGAAAATAGCTGATGATTGTTCACAATCTTATTAAGTACAGAAACTTAAGAGTGGAAAAAAAATCCTCAAGGTGCTCATTCAAAAGAGAGAGAAGGAAGCTAGTCTTCGTCTAAGCTGCAGAGCTCCTTGCCAAAGGCTTCTGAAAATCCTGAGAGGCTCAAGAATTACCTGGCTTAAATCACAGAAAAAGGTCTGTGGCAGTCTATTAAGTATGAAAACATCCCATTGAGTCAGAAAGTCCCAGAACTGCAATTTGTCAGAGAATACATGAATAGTCTGGGGAACTATTGCTGCATATTTGTGCTTGCATTTTTTTCCTAGACTGTAGTGTGAACAACATTCCAAGTTTCAATTCCATTTACTGAAGTAAGCTTACTGTAAAAATAAGAAAAAAAAAAAAAAACAAAAAAAAATTATTTAATCTTAATTACTTATTTACATCAATTAAAATTGAGATGTCAGAATCATGAATATGTTGTCACTAAGACCTTATTTACACGTAGGTGAGAAATATTTTTGCCTGATTGATTTTTACCTTATCTGATTTATATTTTTTTTTAAACTTATTTGGAATAATTTCTTGTATACTGTTTCTCTCAACATATAGTATAGACCTTCTCATGTTTCTCCCCAACAATGGAGCTGTAGGGTTTCTTGGTTTTTTAAGGTGTCATTCCACAGAAAGTTCATGAATGTGCAAAGATGAAATCTTAAAAAAACACATTTAACACCTTCAATATATTTTCCAGGAAAAAAGCTTTACTAGCCACCTTTATCTGCAAATTTTATATGTCTTGATTTTTTTTTAAATGCAAATGGCTATGAACACTGGGGATATTTTAAAGGTTTTCATTACTTTTGTGATGACACCTCCAACTGCATAATAGGCTTGTACCATCCAAAATACAGACTCTAAAATGACAATATCCTTATCATCCTGACATTTAATACTGCAAGCTCCTGCAATACTGCTGCGATTGAGAGACGGGACACTCCTTGATGGTAGCAAAATGTCGCTTTATTGTACCTACTGACATACTTTTATACCTTCCTA
>VZTY01013999.1:0-11300 GCA_013400935.1 Turnix velox | reverse complement strand
CTCCTGATTTCATTGTATCATATATTTTCACTTTATCCCTCCTCTCAACAATAATGAGTGATGTCTGGCTTTATATCTGACAAATTTAGACCCCAACACATGGATCAATCTTATCTGTCATTCACAAATGAGGCATATCTTCCACATACCTCACCTCTAATTCTTGAATTCACCTCTAATTATCATGCTCTGAGACCACCTACTTCTGCACAGACATAGAAAAGAAGAAAAGTAAGAGGTAAAATTTTTAGATATACCCATAAAACTTGGGACACAGGAGACTTCTGCTTACATTTCTTGAAATTCATAGATAATTGTCTTATATTGCATTAACAAGGTCAAGTTACTATCTGTACACATTGTACAAAATGAAAGATCACCAAAATCATCTCTTCCTCCTTCAGCATTTTTTGAGAAGGTTTGGTACAAAATACCCTTTTAGCTAGAATATCTATGCTTGTCTCTTCTCTTCAGCATTTCCCAGTGGTTATCAGCAAACTATTGGTAGATAGATTCAACACTTTGCCTGTATTCTGTTCCTTGACTCATTCTTGTCCCATGTTCTGGAACAGAATCTCTAAGTTAGGCATGGTGATGTTTCTGTCTTCTTTGTATAGCCACGCCTTACCCTCAACTTATAGTCTCAGTGGTGTCAAGACAATGAACTTAAATTTATGAAATAAAATTCTAAGATCATGAACTGATAAAAATTATAGCCCAGGTCAAAAATTATATATCTTTGATTATTACTCCTAAACATGATTATTAATTTTCTTGGCACTCATTCCAGGTTTGCTACATAAAATGCAAAAATGGTAAAAATGGAGACACCTCTGGAGGGGTAACACCCATATCAGAGAGAAGGAAAGGAAGAGTAGACATTTGCAACCATCTTTTTAAATTTTGTCATCTAAAACTAGGATTCGATGACACAGAATATTACAATCTTATTGGAGGCAAACAGAAGTGTAAAAGTTGAGAATGTAATATCTAGGTATAATCTAATATATTGGCTATATTTAGTCACAAAAATTTAGATGATTTTTATCTGCTTAATGCCTTTGCCATAAGATTTTCCATCTATAAAAAATATGTAAAAGGCAAACAATTAAGAATGTTTACCCTCTTTAGACACACATTTCTGCTTCACCAGTGTCTGCATCAAGTTGTCCCACAGAGCTAAGATACAACTTTACCATTCTATCTTCAGATGCTTGCTCTTTTGCTCTTCCAAATGTTAAAGTTCACAAATAGGTTTTCACTAGCAGGCTGCTTTTAAAATAAATTTTAGAACCATTTAAGATAATTCTAGGAATAGAATAATAGAAAATTATCTGTGTCTGGTCCATTTATAGGTCAGCTTGTTTCTTGAGCAGAGATTTTCAGAGATATCTGAAATCTCTACAAGAAATTAAAATTAAATAACATGAGAACTACTGTGAGATATTGAAGACAATGGCACATTACATCCAAGTTTATACCATTATTGCTAACTGTAGCAGTAATTTTGATATGCAATCTACCAAATGATAATATATTTTTTTGCTGGTGGACTCAGAATTGGAAAATATATTTTCCTATAACACTTCCATTGCCTATTTTCATGTATCAACTAAATAGTATTTTCTCTTTGAAGCATAAGCCTTTCCTACAAAAGAAGACAGAAGAAATCACAATGGAAAAAAGAATCTCAGAGGTGTTCTGAGACTGTAAATTCCTTAAAGTTTTATTTGTGGGGTATTTTTAATCATCTTAATATATTTTCATTTCAGATTGGAACTATCTCACAGTATTTTCAAATATCAATGGCTGACTGCAATTAACAGATAGGGTGGAGGAAGGGGGAGAAGGGAGGTAGGTAACTCATAGGTAAAGAGGAGTAGACCATTTACCTCTTTGAACTTCTGCTTGGAATTAGAAAGCTTTTCATTTCCTGATTACTTTAGTTTTGGGAGTGGATGTATAAAACGGGCACTAGTTCATCTCCTCTTCTTTTCAATTTTGCTGTTAGGTAATTTATTCAAAAGCTCAGCTAATTTATGTACAAAGATATCTCTGGGGATTTGGTATTTGTTTACTCCAGGGGGGTTTTGGCAAAACAAATTATTAGTTGTTGCATTAGTCAAAGCATTTATTTTTCAAATAGTTGTTTGATAATAAAATATTTTTTTAACTCAAACTTAACATTTTTTCTTGATATATTTGGAAGCATAATATTTCACACAGAAACACAGAATGTCAGGGATTGTAAGGGACCTCAAAAGATCATCTAATCAAATCCCCCTGCCAGAGCAGAATTTTGATTGTTTCTGTGGAAAATTAAATAAATAAAAAATTCATGTCAAGACTTTAGAGTATTACATAATACAGAACTTTCCAAAGTTTTCATCAAGACTTTTTAATTTATAATTTTTGTCAATATTTTCAGATTACAACAACTGCAATTGGCTGACCTGCTAAATTGAGTATTGCTACAAATACCTACTATGATTTCACTGACAAATTCTATAATTGTAAATATTTATGTTTTGCTATTATGCTGCCAGATGACTGTGAGAAAACATGCTGGGTTTATTTTTCACTCTTGTTATTTATTTGCTGTGCAAAGAATGATTCATGTCATGCCAGCCTGCATTCACACTCAGTTCTGTGATAGATTCTCCTGCACTGAGAAACATCACTCTGTTTTCCATGAGCTCTAAAATCAGTCTGAGCTTGCATGCCTTGAGACAACCTATACAGCCAGACAAATATACAGTACCTCATGAAGAATTAAGGTAGAAGTAACTCTCCATCCTTGGCAGTATCTCTGGATCATGCTTAGTTCTGAGCACCAGAGACCATGGTACCATATTTCTCATTAAGGTCTTTCTCACTTTTCTTTCTGCAGACATGACAGTTGTAGGAGATAGTTATATATCCAACAGATAATTGGTACAATGTTCTAAGTCACCTTAATCTTGCACAAAACTTGGAGCTTGTCAGCACACTGTCACTGCATTCCAGTAGAGCTCTTATTAGTTAACTTTACTTGACAGCACCTCAGAAACTGTATATTTTAAGTTCAAGCAGCTTGACATGATAAAGGTTATCATTTTCTTTTCCTGGATATTTATTGTCAGCATTGATGAACATGTATTTCTTCTCCAATCCATCAGAAGGCTGATGGGAATGAGTCAAGAACAGTTTACATTTAAAAGTTCCTGACACTTTGCAGAATCTTTTTTTATGAAAAATCCTTGAGTGATAATGTAATTATAGGCGTGTGTACACGGACATATGTGTATTTATATGCACATTTGCTCAGCTTTCATAGTACAAGTGAAGACAAACTGTATCGAAGAGGAGAAAGAATTACAAGGACTGGGACTAGAATTTTTTTTTAAATTTTCTGAGCTTTTGTCCTTTATTTATATTACATTCTATATATCTAGTCCTTTGAACTTCAAATACTACAGTTCTTTCTTTTCAGAAAAAATCATACTGCTGCAGGAGGACAGAAGGGAAGGCTAGATAAGGGATGGTTTACGTGAGATGATTGACAGCCTTATTTTGTCCTGCAGTTTCTACATGCCTGGTTCTGTATTATAGACTGTAAGTACTGGTACCTGAGGAGGTTCATGAACAGAATAGTTAAACTCAATAGGAAACTGTACAGGATTTTCAAAATGCTTTTTGGAAATTATCTAGTTCTATTGAGCAAGCAAAGGGGAACTTCTTAAAGTTGCTCATGGAAAATTCAAGAAAGAAACTATCATAACATCTTGACAGAGGATTCCTAGCAGTGCATGGCTATCATAGTTGATCTTCCAAATACATTTTCATGACAGAGGTTGAGCTGAGATGTTTAGCCATTTTGGGACAGACCTTTTTTTAGAGTGTTTGCTACGTTAAAATAGCTGCCTATGAAGATCACAGAGTAATTGGTAAAAAAGAAAATTTTGAAGAAAATAAGTAACAGATGCTGCAAACTGAAAGATATTAAATTTTAAGGCAAGAATTGATAATAAAAGATTTTGAAAAATGTAGATTTTTTTCTTACCATTAAATCCTCTACTAATTTCCTAGTTTCTTTTAAAATTGAGATGCTTTTTCATGTATTTATGATATTTTCTGGTTTAAAATTCTTTCTGAACACAGTGCACTCATGTTCTGATTTGTTTTGATTTCTTCCCTCAGCTCCATCATTGCAGACTATTTGAAACAGCAGATTCATTTATACAAAGAGGCCAAATTCAAGCTTTAATTTTTTCTCATATATTCTATTAATCTTTTCACTTAGAAGTTCAGAATTCTACATGCATAATGAAAATTACTTGGGCTCAATTCCTGAATTATAAATATATATACAAAATTCTTTAATTATGAAGTCTGGAACTTTGGGCATGTTTAGTCTGGAGAAAAGGGAGACTGAAGGGCCATTTCACTACTCTCTCCAGCTTACTGAAGAGGAAAGTGGAGAGAGGAAGATTCTGATGCCCTTGTTATCCAGTGATAAGTCTGGTGAGAACTACACAAAACTGTGCCAGGAGAGATTGAGGCTGAACATTTGGAGACTTTTCAGTAGTGAGAAGGTGATCTAACACTGCAACAGGCTTCCTAGAAAGGTGGTTAATGCCCAAATCCCATCAGTTTTTAAGGAATATTTGAACAATGTTCTTAAAAATATGCTGTAAAAATTGGTCAGCCTTGAATTGATCAGGCAGTTGAACTAGATGATAGCTGCATGCCCCTTACAACTATTCTATTCTATTCTATTCTATTCTATTCTATTCTATTCTATTCTATTCTATTCTATTCTATTCTATTCTATTCTATTCTATTCTATTCTATTCTACTTCTAACCAAAACCTGATAAAAAGCAACTGGCAAAGCAAGGGTTAATAGTTTCAAATTCAAATAGGGGTGGTTTAGACTGGGTAATGAAGAAATTTTTTACTTTGAGAGATGAGAAACACTAGAACAAGTTGCCCAAAGAAGGTGCTGGTGTCTCATTTCTGATCTAATAGAAGTAAGGTTGGACAGGGCTTTGATCAATCTGATCTCCTGACTGAGGTCCCAGCATGCAACAGTGAGATCAGAACTAGATGAGTTTTAAAGGTGCATTCCAACCCAAACCATTCATCATTCTATGATTGATTCTATGATTCTTTGTAATTTCAGTTTAGAGAATGTTGCAAAAAAAGAATTTTTTTTTATTGTAGTTCCTCTGAATAGTTCTGAAGAAAACATAAGAACAAACCACTTTTTTCACATCTAATTAAGTACAGTCTGCATCATTGAGAGACAGCCCTTTTTTTTCCCCCTTCTTTTATTTATGTTGATCCTCTAGTATGGTCCAACTGCTTAGATGAAACTTTTTACTTTGATTGTTGGCTGCTTTGGGTGCACAATATAATTTTAAGATCTTGTATGGAATTATCCATGCAGATATTCCAAATACAATCCACCTTGTGAGTAACAATAACTGACAGGAAAAAGAGAATATTCAACTAAAAAAGAAACATACATAAAACTTTTGAAATTACCTATTCACTCATATGTATTTACCATTGTTGTTATCATTAGCAAACTCTGCAACTTTACCTCAGTTCAACCATCATAGTATATACTAAATTTTGAGAGATAAAAAGACAAACTTGACATGAAATATACAGACTATTCCCAGATTTGTCACTGGGTATTAAGCAAATTCTCTCTTTACCAATAAGGTCTTCTTGTCTCCTGGCAAAGGTTTGACATTTGTTACTTGATATCCTGCTCATGACCAGCGTGCTTTAAGTAATTAATTCAATTACATCATCTAAAAAGACACTAAGGATCTCTGTGTCAACTTTACAGACTATAATGGACAATGTCATATGTGACAGTGCCTACTAGGAAGAGACTCTCACTGATGTTGAATGCACTTTACTCATATTTTTAGTTTAAAAAAAGAAATTACAAAGTTGTTTAATATAACATGAAAGAAATGATCTAACAATTCTGATGGAAGAAGGAGATCTGGTAACAAATCACTGACTTCCACAATTACATTTTCTGAGAAATTCAGAAAACATCTCAGGTGAAATATCCAAAATAAATGTACTTGCTCTATATGCTTCTTTTAGACTGACAAGTGCTGTATTAGCCACTAGATACACCACTGTCTTTATGTGTTGTTTAAGCCTATTTTGCCCTGCTTTTAAGACATTTCTATGATATTATTAATTTTCTGATATATACCTATTTTATTTACAATAAGATAGCCATGCTGTAATAGGGTAAGTCCAAGTTACCTAAGTATTAGAGGACAAATGGAGTGGCAACAGATGTACAATTCCATTTTCTGGTAGAACTCACTCAGGGAAGCAGATAGCTAGGATCACCTGTGAAATGCACAGGGAGTTGCAACAGCACTGGCACAGAGAATAGATAGGGATATTGAGAAATTTGCATAATAAAATAATAGGAGAGACAAAAGAGTTAGTAGGAGAAATAATTTGTCAGATGTTCTACTGAGAAATAGGTGTATGGAAGATATTAAAGAGATGATTGATCAAGGGAAAGCTGGCAGGTAGGTTTCCATGAGAGATGCCAGTGAATGTTGGGAAGAAAGTCTTTCAAAAATAAACCATAATTCAAATGAAGGTTAAATAATCACTAGGAAGTTTAATATTGAACTCTAATTTCATGCCAAACAGTCTTGTGGGATTTTGACATGTTCTGTTCACCTGAAGAAGGCATTGCATAGTTATGCAATGCCTTTTTTCCAAACCAAGGTGTTTACTTCAGATTCTCATTTGCCAAGCTCTCTCCAGGTTCTGGTAGGCTAATGCTCCATCTGGGAAATAGGTCATTCACCAAATATATCTATTGAAAGCTTTGTAAGTCTCAGAGTGTTTCACAGACTTTTGTATAAGACTCAGGAAAAACACAAACTGAAGATTTTAAATACTTCATTTAAAGCTCACTGGAATGAACATTCCAAGGTATGCTGAATTAAGAGATAGATTAAACTGATTAAGGAAGATTCAATGCAAATCAAGATATTCCATTTTCATAGTCTAACTGATCTCATTGACAGATTATATATTTTATAGAAATAACAAAAGCATTAATGTACTTTTTAATAATGTTCGATTAAGTGGAATGAGCTCTCTACATCCCGTGTATGATTTATTCTGTTCCCAAGCAGGAAAAAAATCATATGATACAAGAACAGTGCTCTTTTTTCAATTTGGTCAGGGATCAAAGAATTAATGCATCTTTAGAGGAAATTCTTATACAAGATTCCTAGCTACCCCATCTGGCTTAGAGGGAGCAAATAGAGATGCAGATCTTCTCAATTGTACTAGGAATATGTAGATGTGATGAATTCCTTTAATGTTCATTGATTAGTACAGGATTGTGGGTTCTACAAGTTTTTGTCCTAACAGAGGCAATAGGTGCAGCCAAAGAAAATTTCTAAATGGCATTTCTTAATTGCTTTGTTAACATTTATGTATTCTGCAGTGGATGCTTTCTTCAAAGATTAAATTCATGGACTTACATCTTGTTGGCCAATTTACTATATCAGTCTCAGATGACCTTGTAGCATGATCATAATCAGATCTGGTACCACTACTTCCTCACAAAATATTTTGAATGTGCTGATACAAGACTACACAGAGAGCAACCAACAAAATGGAAAGTGATTTTCATAGTGAAATAAATCAAAGGGAACAAATGCCTTCTTTCAGAGATTCTTGCTCAGTCCAAAATCCAGAAATGTGAAATATGGCTTCAATTGTTATTTTCCCTAATAAAGTCCAAGGCTTCTTCACATTTAATCTATTTTTATTTATATTTGATCTCAAGACAGCACAATGAAAATGTGCTATAATAAGATCTGAAGGTCACCTAGTTATTGTTCTTTTTCTGCCTGAGAGTATATAAAAACTTGCTTTTAGTGGCCTGCAGCAGGAAAGGAGATGCTGACATATTGCTAAGTGACATTAAAAAGACTGTCTTAATATATAAATTTTTCTCAGTGAAGACATAAATAATACATAAATGCTACATTGGAAAAAGGAGATGCCTGGTTTGTGCACATTCATCCTCAACTTCAGTGCAATTTTGCTGTGCATTGACATATCACAGATTTTTTTCAATAATCTCTTTCATCATAAAGAACTGGATATTGAATGAACAAAGGCAGAAAAATCTAGCTTCATTATACTGTACTCTGAAAATACCCATGTTTCTGGGGAGCACTGAAAGAAAGCCTGAGAAGATTCAGAAAAACTCAATTTCTGCCCTGCAGTGTAGGTAGAAGTTTGAATTGAAGTTGTGGGAACTGGTCTCAAGTTATCTACTCTTTATTTATCTATTCCAATGTATACATGGAGAGCAGAGCCAGAGAGTGTAATCATAAAGTCCTCCTTAATAACTTCAATCAAGTTAATCAATGGACAAAAGATTGAACAAAGAAGGGATATATTTCAATAACACTCTTCACCATTTCAGAAACATACAAATGCCACCGAGAAAGGAAAGGAATTTTCTTTCTGTGACAGTGACACTAATTTCCCATTTTGATGCCAAGAATGTCATGCAGTGAGCAGGGGCATCTTGCACTAGATCAGGTTGCTCAGAGCACAGGGCCTCCACCACCTCTCTGGGCAACCTGGTCCAGTATCTCACCAACTTCACAGAGAATATATTCTTCCTACAGTCTAATGTAAACCTGCCCTATTCTAGTTTAAAATCACTGCCTTTTATCCTGTCGCTACAGGCCCTTGCAAGAAGTCTCTCTCTCTTGCAGGCACCATTAAGCTACTCTGAGGTCTCCCTGGAGTCTGCTGCAAGTTTATTCCATGCTAATTGATAAAGCCTGAAAACACTCAGTCTTTTGAACTGCAGAATTACAAAAACATCAATACATATTGAGTGGAGTCTACATTAAATTCAAGATATATCATACCCAGGGGATCACACTAGTTTAGCAGAGGGACTCTGTTCAGCCATGAGTCCATCTCTTATCATCTATGATCTGTACCAAAGACGGGGTAAGAAAGCAACATCAAATTGAAGCAAATATGCCTGATACAAGTTGATAGCTGCTGTTGTAGTCCAGGGAGAGCAGTTGTGAATGTCTGGCAAGTATGAAGCAGGAACAGGACTTGGAAGATGCCCAAGGGAAAGAGGAGAGTTAAAAACGCCTCTGAGTGCTAAAGACGTTTCCCTGCCATTCTAGTGATATTATCTAACATACAAAAATAAATGCCTGTATATCCAAGCTTTCTCTATTACTGACTTATCACAGAATGCTCAGCAAAGTCATACTGCAAATCCTGCTTTCATTTCTCATCACCTTTTGCATAACCATAACAGGTATAGGCTGTTCTGACCACTCAGCTGCACGCAGAAAGGAAGTTCTTTACAAGGTTTTGTGATGCTGAGACAAAAACAGTGCTGAAGAGGTCTGTTGATTCTGCTTTTCTTGGGTGTACAAATATTTTGATGCTTATTTGCAAGGAGATTGAGTTCACATTAGGGAGAAGATTTTGTTTGTGGGATTTTTACTAAAACCTGTTTTCTGAATGTTGTTCAGCATTGAAGATCATCTCTTTTTGTCTGGTATCTATGACCTGCTTTTTTGCCAACCAGATGTATGCTATTAAATGAAATTAGGAAAATGTAAGTCATGATAGCATCTTATAACTGAAATTTTTCTAATTTACCAATATAATACTAATATTAATACTAATGTATCTACTCTACTTTTTAAAATCATGTTTGTGACTGTTCGGGAACATCATGACACAGGAATTTAACTAAAATGCTACAGGAAGAATTTATATGTATGTCCTATATGCTAGTCTTCTAACTTTTGCAAAAAACATGCATACACCAAGTGAACAAAGATTGCATCTTCCCTGAACTTCTGAGTTGGTATCAGAGCAGTAAATTCAAAGACATTGAGAAGACGTTTTATACACTATCTTCAAGGGTTTCTTCTAATCATAAATAATTATGCATTATTACCTGCTATACAGTGTCAACAACTATGCAGCAGGATAACAAAAAAAATGAGGGGGCCTCTTTTACTTCCTAATTTCTAAGCCAAATAATGAATGTCGTATCACTTTTATTTCTTTCTGACCTTTGCTATTTTCACCAGAATACCTTTATCCAGAATATCTTGCAAAGAAATTCCTACTTTAAGGAAGTTTTTTTTATATACCTTTTATTAATTACATAACCAACTCATGGGGAAAAAAGACAAAGCGTGACAACAAGTAACTGATATTTTTAGGAAGGAAATCCATAATAACAGGAGAATGCTGAAAACAATGGTTCTTCAAATTATTTTTCATATTTTGACGTTCATGGCGCAAATCCTCCAACTGTCTCATTGAACAGAAGAAGTGTATGATTTGTTCTGGAAAGATGTGCTTGAACTATTTATAAATTGAACCTTACGCAGCAGAAAGCAATATAGATTTTACATTGATTGTCCAGAGAATCCTTCCAGTTCTCTTGGAAGAAATTCTCATGGTTCGGTGCAAAATTATAATATATGATTGTGATAGAATTTAATATGGCAGGGAGCTACCATTTCTAGTGCACTATTATTAATAAAACACTGAGCAAAAATAGGATATACTAGAAATAAGCAGGCACCATTAAGCTAATTTATATTGAAGACCATTTATATTGAAATTTACATTGGAAGACCAACTTTCAGTATAATATTTTTTCACTGTAAAACAATTACAAGTTTTGTTTTGTGGAATTTTAATTAAACCAGCATAGAAATAAATATCAAAGCCTGAATTTACTAAGCATTGAAAGCTCCGACTGACAGTCAGAACTATAAGGAATGCTTTCTTTCTTTCTAGAGCAGACTGGCACTTACATTTTTGAGGAAACTGCTTAAAGTAAGGATTTGTCCAGCAAATTGCTCCAGAGAAATTATAATTTTTAGCTGGAGGTAAAAAGGAAGATGCAACAAGAGATTCAGTAAGTAACTTAGTCATATTATTACTGAGAAATATTAACATGCCTGTGCTAAATTTATCAGAAGTGAAGTATCAGAAACTAGTGACAACTTGCCAGAGGGGTGGAAACTTGAGAGTCCAGATGGCTGGGATCTTAACCTACAGATGAAAGATGATTAGAGGAAAAGCCCAGCTTTCAAAAAATGTTATCACTAAAATGTCAGAATTCTCTTCAGTAAATGAAGTTAGATTCTGTACAATTGGAAATGGGTAAATAAGTAGTTCTTTATAGTACAGCAAAATTTATGGTATTTTGAATTTTTTTTCTCTTTCCTC
>VZTY01013998.1:49830-76603 GCA_013400935.1 Turnix velox | reverse complement strand
TTTGAAACTACAGCAGGGCAGAGACATTACTAAGAAATTCTTCCCCATGAGGGTGGTGAGACACAGGCCCAGGCTGCCGTGATTGGTAGTGGTGGCCCCATCCCTGGAGACATCCAAAGCCAGGCTTGATGAGGCTCTGAGCAGCCTCATCTAGTGCAGGATGTCCCTGCTCACTGCCAGGGGATTGTAACTCGATGATCTTTCAGGTCCCTTCCAACCCAAACTATTCTATGATTCTATGATTCTATGATTTTGCAGGATAATTCAAGTACAAAGGGGCAAACCAAGCACTCGTGACAGACAGAACAAAGCTGGCTGATTTGACACCTCCATCACAAATGGCTCAGTCTTTTCCCAGGTAAAAAAGAATGGGTTCATCTCCCTCCACCCCAAAGGGCTGTGGGGAACAAGAGACAAAAACTTTCCAGTTTCAGATGAAGTTCATTTCAAGGAGCTCTCGCACCCAAAAAATTAAGTTGCAGATACCAAACTGCTTCCTCTATAACCTCAGCTAGATATAATTAGGTAGCATTTAAGGCTGAGCCCTGACCTAGGACAGCAATTCAGTCTCTTCCACAGGTAGATATTTGCTGGGAGTCTAATAAAGCAAAGGTGACATTATAGAAACCACAGGGCATTAGTTACAGGGCAAAGGAAACAAATCTCACAGCATAATCCTGAGGTGCCTCTTATGTTCTAATTAAACCTATATATAGAAGTTGCAGACCGGAAAAGAATTGCATGACAAGTTTCTCATTTGCTGAGTATTTTTCCATCCTTTTCCATCACACTACCCCTCCCTTAACTTGGAGATGGGCTGAAAAAGACCCCTCCTATTTATTCAGATGGAGGAAGAAAGCCAGAAATGCCAGGCAGATAGAGATCAGCATCACTTCCATCTCCTGAGCCCTGTCTGGCAGGCACAACCCAGACAATACTCACTGATAAGACTGACTTCTGCCCTGATAAGGCAAGATCAGACCAAGCCTCTCACCAGGGGTCAGAGCATTGGTAGGCATCGTTTTTTTCTTTTTCTCTTTTACTAATTGCAAGGCGATGCGTGGAAAATAAACCTGAGGAGATCACAAAGTCTGTCCAAGAGAATTAGCATTCAGCAAAGGATGGGAGTAGGACAGGATGAAAGTTGCCACCATCTCATTTAGGAAGAGTCACAGGACACAGATGAGGAAGGAGGGCACAAATCTGATAGGTATTTTGCCACTTAGGGTAGCCATCAAAGTGATGGATGATGACAGTCAGAGGTAGGAGACACTTTTCATTAGGGAAAGGTTATTTCATGGGGGTGAGAGCTGCTGAGACAGCAAGGCCACTCCAGGATCATGGTGTCTTCAAGGGCTTGGTGAGGCTCAAGCAGTTAAACATTTATGTATTGCACAAATGGTCTCTTTTCATGTAATTTAGCATCTGTGTTTGGAGCTTTTCTGCACAGTGCAGGATACACATGAGGTTTCATGACAGAAGCACAGGGACAGGCATGGAGGTTGCACTTCCAGGTTCATGTGACATAGGGAGGCTGAAGTTTTAACTGTGAATCCTTAAGAAGAGCATCACAGCACAAGCTGAAATCTCTTCTAATCATGCCAAACGTTACCCAGAATCATATTTTTTTGTCACTTGGAAGAAATCTGTCTACTTTAGCAGAACCTTCACTATTGGTCACAACCCATTTGGCAATCTAGTTTCAGGTGGGAGCTCCCTCACAGTGAGATCCTATTTTGTTGTGCCAGGGCTGTGTGAGAACTATTGCTCCCTTCTTTTATTTCTCTTCACAGGGGCCACTTCAGAACTAACAGACAGAGATATCTTTATCCCTAAGGCAGCAGAACAAAGGGCTGAGCCTGCTGACAAGGAGGCAGGCTGAGATGTTCATTACCACCCTCTTCATGACAAAGTGGCCCCTCCCACAGCAGGAATTATTCTATAATTAGCTTAGAGAATAAAGCACTTTTTAATTAAGGACTGAAATTTAGCAGGCCATCTGCCTGTTTTTATTTGCAAGCAATAGGCATCTTCTGCTGGCAACAACATTTTTCCTGGTTCCCCTTCTCTAACCATGATTGGGTCTCTCTTTGGCTGGAGACTGAGCTGACCAGGACTGAGCACATGGGCTGGAACCAGGACATCACATCCATGCTGTCTGAGACTGTAATTTGTTGGTAATTACATTGCAAAGCTCCTCTTGGAGCCTGACATGGCAGCAGGGAAGGCAGCTCATTCTCCTGATGGTTATGCTGCTGCTGCTTCAGAGCACCACAACAGAAAACCTCAGCCAATGATTCTTGGAAGAACCTTTTAGTCTGCTCTGCAAATACTCAGAAAAGTCAGAAACTTGCCCATCTTGCACGTTTGTAGGTGGTAAAGCAAGGTAGGGATCTGCTGATTTGGAGGCCACCTTGACCAACTTGGAAAAAGATGCAGAAGCCAAAAGGGACTCCTGTAATTATGCAACACTTTTAATCCCTCATTGCATTTCCCATATGTACTCTATTGGTTGTCTGAATCTCATGGAATAAGCCATTTCTCATTTTTAGGACTCTCTCTGTAAGTGCCATCTTGTCCTTCCTATTTACATGATCAAAGGTAAAACAGCACTTCATGGTCCTGCAATAAATAAAAGAGAGAGATTTCCACTGTGACAGTGCTGACATTTTTCACATCAATCAAAACCCATAAGAATATTTTCACATTTCCAAAATTACTGTTTTTTTTCCAGTCCTTTGAAATTTACCTTCATTATGCTGGTAGAAATAAATAAGATAAATAAGATTCATAAATAAGAATAAACCCTTGGCTTAAAGTCTGGATCCCACTGGATCAATGAACACCTCATAGCCAGCGAAAAGATCTCACTGGCAGATGTTCTCCTGGCTCTGCCACATTCTCCTGGACACACCTTCAGTTTCCCCATGTCATCACTCTCAGCATTTTGATTCCTTCTCTAGGAGAGGAAGGGCTCAGACTTCCTTCCAGGGCAGGTGAATAGTTGTGAACCAAGGTGAATTAGGATGTTCCCAGCCTAATCACATGGAACCATGAAGATGGGTTCCATGGAGCTGCTGTATTTCTTATTTGGGTTGATTTTCTTAATTNCAGATGTTCTCCTGGCTCTGCCACATTCTCCTGGACACACCTTCAGTTTCCCCATGTCATCACTCTCAGCATTTTGATTCCTTCTCTAGGAGAGGAAGGGCTCAGACTTCCTTCCAGGGCAGGTGAATAGTTGTGAACCAAGGTGAATTAGGATGTTCCCAGCCTAATCACATGGAACCATGAAGATGGGTTCCATGGAGCTGCTGTATTTCTTATTTGGGTTGATTTTCTTAATTATTTCTTAATTATTTCTTATTATTTCTTAATAATTGGAGATAAATTGAGTCTGTGACTCTGATTATGGCTAGAAAGAAAACCAGCTCAAGTCAACACAAGCTGTTTCCCTGGGTGTCCAAAATATCACTGATATTCATTCATTTTATTAATGTAAATTTATCCAGCTCTAATCAGATGGTGCCGTCACCTGCATGAGGAGCATTCCCTCGACAACAACCCAGCCCCACCTCCCATCACTCTTTGCCCTTCTCCTCATATCTCCTATTCAAAGTCTATCATTCCAGAAGAGACATTTCCTAAGGATGAAGTAAAAGCATCTCAGATCAGAACCATCTCTTCAACTCTTCCTAATATCTGTTGTCCAGACTCAGAGGCAGCTTTTTCAGCATCAAGAAGATAAAGACAAGAATGCATCTGCCAGTGATGCCTGAGCTGAAAATCTGGAGTCTGAAATAGGTTCATAAATGTGCTCAACCAATTTCAGATGCTTAACTAAACACACTCTGCTTCTCATGTGAAAACAGAGATATGCAGCAAATCCATCTGAGGAGTCATGTCCACAGATCACTTACTTGAAAACAGCTCCCAGAAGCATCCATCTCCCCAAGCAGGCACTATTTTATGTGCTGTAGTAACACACTTGCTAATCTTTATTCACTTATTTATTCTTCTTTCAAAGGAGAACAATTAATTTTTAACCAGTCCATTATTACCTTCCAGCACCCAATCCTCAGATTGAAAACTGCTTCCAGAGTAACATGAGGGTGGAATTATGAAACCCAAAATAATGGGGAAATCAGATAGCCAGTGACTTAGGCAGGCTTGAAATCAATGATCCTCCTCTGAAGATCTCCCTCCTGAACTGAAGAACTGGTACCAAAAAGACAGCAAAGATACAAAACTGAAAATTATACAAAAAAATTAAATGGCAGCTAAAATTTTCCCTGTCAAGAGGGGTGTTTGCAGAGCACTTTCCCCTGTCAGTCACTGTGACAACTTTGAAAATCAATAGGAGAAAGGAGAAAATAACACATCAAAGTATTTTTGGAGAGTGGTGAGGCTGACAGGGAAATTCCTTTGCAGGCAAAAAACAAATATTTCTTACCCTCTCTTTATTTCTTCAACTCACTCCAAGACACAAAAGAGTCTTGCTCAGATCTCTATAAACAAGAGATGACATGCATCCTCTGGGCTTTTTCCCAGGTTTTGGGTTGGTGCTGAAAGTCACCATGAGTATAAAATTTTTCTTTTTTTCTTTTAAATTTATTTTTTATTTTAAGGGGCATTAATGGAAAATACCAGCATTAGAATTGAGGGGAAAGAAAGTAATCAGGACTGGGTTTTGTAACAGAGTTTACTTAGATTCCCAGGCAGGGATGTTGAATGCTAAAGGTGCAAAGGTTGATCTACCCTGAATGTCCAGACTGAGAATCTGCTCACAGCCAGGGGGTTTTCTTGTAGGGAGTAGCATTGTACAATGTTTGGAGTTCATTAGTTCTAGTTAAGATCAGCTCATGTGATCTAGTGGCAGGTGTCCCTGTTCACTGCAGTGAGTTCGGGCTATATGGCCTTTAAAGGTCTCTTCAAACTCAGCACATTCTACGATTCTCCAAGTGAAGAGGATCTCAGGCCTTCACTCCAGACCTCAATTTCACGTTAAGTTCTGCAAGAACATTTTTCTCAGTAGAATCATTCTAGTTTGCATGATTTCTGCCACCTCCCACAGCTGCCAGACCACCATCACTGAGCTATACATCAGTGGAGGAAGGCAGCCTCCATGCCAATGAGGCAGGCAGAGGTCTGTGACAGCCCTGATGAGAAACTGTGATTGAAATACTATAGATGCCACTGCAAAACCCACCCTGGCTTTCACAGCACATTCTGCTGTGGAGCTTTCAGCAGCTCTGCAGCATTCAGAGTTGTCTTCATGCACTAGAATAGACAGGAGAAGTGCACCCAGGAGCAGGACCTGCATCCCACAGAGCTGTGCTGCATTTGCTCATGTCACAAATCCAAGCACATGAAAGCTGTGAGGGCTGAGTCATCCTCCTCTTCTTACCTGCCAGACACAAGCCAAGAGATTTCTGTCCATTTGTTTCTCCTGAAAACTCCAGGTGATTTCTTTTTCTCTGGCTGCCTGACTTTAGAGAGTGTGTCCATCACAGGTTTGATGCTAGAAGCTGGTGCAAGGACCCTGCCTGTCTGTCCATGCTCAGGGCTGGTGTCTCACCTCCAGCTGCAGAGAGGCAATGGATGGAGCTAGAGCAGGGAGGCAGCTCAGCAGCCATGTAGATTTGTCCTGATTGGTGAAATAAAGGTCTCCAGCTCCATACTAAATGGCCTTTGGCTCCTCTTCCAGCCCCAGGGACCTCACAGATGCAGCACCTCTGACAGCAATACAATAGTCCCCTTGTGTTCAAACAACTTAAATCAATGTGTCTATATTAGACAACCTCTACTGAAGCCACGTGGTACCAAGGAAGCATTCCTGACCCAAAACCTTTGGAGGTTTTACTGAACTATTTCCATTTTCCAGCAAATGCTCTAACTGTACATCATCATCCTCCAAATCTCAAAATGGCAAAACACCCTGACTCCAGATGTGTGTCCCTGCTTCCCAGAGATCATCTGGCCTCAGACAAAGCCACGGGGCAAAGGTAACTGCAGTTGGGACAGTGGCCTTTTTGGCTTTCACTCCATGGCTTCTGAGCTGCTGAAGTTCATGGTTGTCATGCAAGGAGCATCATCACACTCAACGGCTGGTGGGAGGCTGTCTGGAAGCGGGAGTGGATGCTGTTTGTGGAATGTGGAATGAGAATTATGTACTTCTGCATCTCATCCAGAGATTGGGTGAGCTTGGCATCTGGCAAAGATGCAACATCCCTCTTGTCTCATCTTGGTTTTCTTAAACATAGAAATGTCCTCCCCCCATCCACCAAACAGAGAAATCAGGATTCCTCCTTCCCTCCCTTCCCCTACTCCATAAAATTGAGGTGACTTATTGAAGTCATAATATTTTCAAAATTATAATCAGCTCCAGAAGCCTCTTTAAGCTGCTTCGTGATTTTCTAAGCAGGGAAAAGTAAAGATTTCAAACTAAACAGCAAGTAACAAATTACAACCTGCCCTTACTTCAGACTCTACTGGATTTCCAGTGTGATTCCTGACTGATTTTTGATGGGACCACAGAGATTCATGAAGGGAAGTGCAGAGATTTTTATTGCGTGCTCTCAATGCCACAGCCTGACATGGCAGAGCAGCCTCATGAGGGTGACAGCAATGGTAGAGACACACTCAAGGGCTGAGGCTCTCAGCTCCAGCCCAGCAGCGTTTGGTCATGCCCACTCCCATCATGCAAGGTTTCTAAAGAGGATTTGGGTTCCCTTGGCCATGTTTGCAGATAGTCAACAGGAAGAGGAAAGTCATTTTAAGCCCAAGCCAAGAAATCAGTCTAAGCTTGCAGAGCTGGACCAGAAAACCCGAGCCACCCCACTCCTAAATTTCACCATGCATTTCCTTGGGCAAAATGTTGTGTGTTCCTGTAGGTGTATTTGTTAGTAGGAAGAGACCAAAGACCTACTCTGCTCCTGGGTCAATGAACCTGAACCCAGAGTTTATTCAAGGACCTTTGCCTCAACCCCTAAGCCTCCCATCCCACTTCACAAATCCTTCATCCCTTCACCTTTGAACTCGTCTTCGAGGCAATGGCTTCCTAAAGAGTGTTGGTTAGGGATGGAGAGGTGGGGAGTGGGAGGAGAGTGAGCCTTTTCTGGGGAGAACATGGGGACAGGATGTCAGCAAGAAGATAGAAAGGCAGTGAAAGGGCAAGGTAAGAAGGATGTGTTTCTGCTCTCTCCTGCAAGTTTCAGTTTTGTTGTCAAGAGAAAAATGAGAGAGGAAATTTGTTCCAACGAATCAGCTGCATATCCACTGCATCACAGAGGTCCCAGTCCCCACTTGCACAGTTCACTGACCTTCAGCTGAGCACTTCCATCAAGAGACACGGTGGTGTCCAGGAGCACCAGGAGTTTGGCTGCATCCACACCCTTCACCCTTAAATCTGTCTCTAGTTTGCAGAGAAGGCAGGGAGGAAAACTCTGCGATGTCTGCAGAAACTCAGATTCGTATTTCCAGCTGCTTTTCTCCTTTTTTTTCCAGGGATGAAATACATTATCCAGGGCACAGGAATTATTTTAGCAGAAACATTCACCCCTTCCACTATTCCATTTGCTTGCTGGGGAGGGACCCCTGCTGGGAGTGCGTGGAGATGTGCAACTGCACCCGACAGAAAGGGCTGAACAGTGGGATAGTTACTCCATCACATCTCTTTCTTTCTTTTAATTTAGCTTTCCCCAGAGGCTTCAGTTTCTCACATCATGTGCTATAAATGATCACTTGGGGCTTTAATGTGCTGTGTGTAATTGTATTATTTCCAGAACAAGAGTCAGAGGTTGCCTTTGGTTCTTCTTTGAAAGTCTTTTAAGAAAGAGCTCCTTCTCTAACAAAAACATTGCTCTTTTTTTCCCCTAAGAACATTAACTGGGTTATTTCCAGACTTATCTTTTGATGAGGTTTAATTCCTCTCTACATCTCTGAGGAACGGATACTAGCAGTCTTGACATCTAATAATATTTATTTTTTATATTTGTGAAGGAGCAGAAAAATATGCTTGTATAACATGAGAGTAATAAAATACTTTCCAGTTCATTACCGACTAAGGATGTTGTTAAGCAACAACTGATAGGAACAAAACTATTTATATTTTCAAATTGATAATCCCAAGTCATTTTTATTCAGGGGTCTTAAAAAAGTTGGTAAGGAGATTTCCAGCAGGCTGATATATGGGCACCTCAAGTGTCACCAGTTCTTCTAGTCCTTAAGAGAAGGTGAAAAATCAGAAAGGACTGAGAGCACAGACCCAGACACCAGGAGTGATTGGAGAAAATTACATGCTGTGGGAGATGTGAAGAGCTCAATCTGGTTAGCTGAAGGCAAAATAAAAAGAAAAAGCCTCATTGAGAGGTGATTTGATCACCATGAATGTCTCCCTGCAGCGAAAATGCAAGGTACTCAAGTGCTCTTGAATGCAGAGGAGAAGGAATCAGTGGTGAGGATGTGAACCAGGGGAGCTTTGCATTGGAAATGAGACATAAGTTTCTTTTTCCCCTGAGATGAGTGCGACTAATCCACAGAACAAGGCAGTAGCCATCCTTCTGTTGTTTCCAGAGCCAAGCCAGTTGCCTTTCTAGAAAAGAGACCATGTCCAGCAGAAATTATCAGGCTCAAGAGCTCAGCATTGTAAAAACAACCTGCTGACTTTGGAATTCCACATGCACATATGGGGCTCTACAGCAGCAGCAAGGCTGGGAAGAATGGACTCAGCAATGTCAAGCAGAAATGCAGGGTTTTTATCCAAATTTCAGCTTTCTGCAGAAAATGGAGGAAAAACAGAGTCCCAGAGTGACTGGGGTTGGCATGGACCTCTACAGATCCCCCATTTCAACTCCCTGTAAGACTAGGATTACACAGAGCAGGCCACACAGGTGGGTTTGAATGTCTCCAGAGATGTAGATTCCACCAATTCCCTATGCAGCCTGCGTCAGGGTTCTACCACCCTCACAGCAAAGGGGTTCCTCCTCAGTTTTAGATGGAACTTCCCATACTCAGGTTTGTGCCTGTCACCCCTTCTACCCATTAATCTACTGAACACAGACCCATCCTCCTGATATCCACCCTTTAAGTATTTGTCAGCATTGATAAGATCCCCTCTCAGCCTTTTTTTTTTCTAAACTGAAATGCCTTCAGCTTTTCTTCTTGAGAGTGATGTTCTGGTCCCTTGGTCATCTCCATGGCCCTTGGCTGTCACTCCTGCCTTTAGCTCAGTGACATGGGGTTATTCCCAGATTTCTACTCAAATCATGCACACTCCAGGTTAACTTCAAGTGCCATCCTGGTGGGGAACACACAGCAGTCAGGGAGTGACTCAGCCTGGGTGGGGGAAGGTGCTGAGTAAATGACATTGTGGGGGATGACTCACTGTGAGGGGGGTGTTGGGATATCCAAAGGCAGCAGAGGAACAGGCCATATCCCCAGCACTGGTGGATGATATGACTCAGACATAATTTTACCTTTATCACTAGTTAATGAATGATAAAGGGACCAGGTTTGAAATACCTGGAAACTGAAGTTCTCCTTGGACAGGACTGACTCAAACATCAATTTAGCTCATTATAGCCACTGCAGTTGTTACATATCTATCTAAGTTGATTTTTTTTCTCTAGACAGCCAAGAACCATAAAATTTACAAAGCAAGGCTCTGGTATTGTATCTGACCAGAAGTCTTTAAGATCAGAAAGATAGGACCTGGTGCTTGACCAGAAAGCTTAACATTAGAAGAGTGATAAACCACTTTGCATTTTGCAACCAAGAATGTTGCTCAGCAACCCACAACCCATCCCACCCTGGTTTTAATATCAGGGATTTGATCATCAGAATGATTTGAAGTGACCAATGATTTTTTATTAAAAACATGAAGTGATGCTATCAGAGGACAACCAATGTAAGGGTTAAATCTAATGAGCCAGTAAAAGCAGACACTACGCATATTTATTCTAAATAAACAGAGTTAAGTTGAGGTATAAATACTAGTTGATTGTAACTTTGAAGCAAACAACCTTGGGAGGGATCACACATGAGCATCATCAATAAAGAACATTTCTAACCATCTAACTTTGTGTTGATAAGCTTTTCCTACCACTGCAGATTTGTGCACAGTTATGTTCTTTGCTGCTCCTGAGGGTCTTTCTCTCCATTTCTTTGGAAACAAAGCAGTACCTATAGCAAGGGGAAAATTCCTGCAGCCTCTACCCAGGGCAGACGTCAGCCAGCACCAGACTCCTGCCATTCCAAGGAGAACACATTCCTTGTCATAGAATCATAGAATAGTTGGGGTTGGAAGGGACCTTAAAGATCGAGTTCCAACCCCCCTGCCATAGACAGGGACACCTCCCACTACATCAGGCTGATCAGTGCCTTGTCCAGCCTGGTCTTGAACACCTCCAGGGATTAAGGGAGGATCCACAACCTCTCTGGGCAACCTGTTCCAGTGTTTCACCACCCTCACTGGAAAGAATTTCTTTCTTATGTCAAGTCTAAATCTATCCCCTTCCAATTTACATCCATTGTTTCATGTTATATTAAAAACTCCTTCCCCTGCCTTTCTGTAGGACCCCCTCAGGTACTGAGAAGTTACTCTGAGGTCCCCCCTGAGCCTTCTCTTCTCCAGGCTAAACAACCCCAACTCCTTCAGCCTGTCTTCATAGGGCAGTTGCTCCAGCCCTTTGACCATCTTCGTGGCCTTCTCTGGACCTGCTCCAACAGCTCAATGTCCTTATTGTGTTGAGGGCTCCAGAACTGGACACAGTAACTCCAGGTGTGGTCTCATCAGTGCCGAGTAGAGGGGCAAAATCCCCTCTCTGGACCTGCTGGTCACACTCCTCTTGATGCAACCCAGGATTTGGTTGGCCTTCTTGGCTGCACTCATCATTTACCCAATGCTGCCAGATAGTCCCTTACAGCCTTTACCATTCCATAATTCAGAGATTTGGTGACCAACTGACAGCCTCTCTTAGTCCTGGGGACTTCAAACAGGGCTTTAAAATGATGCATGTCACCACTGCAGTGATAACAAGTTCATCAGATACATGCTAGAAACAGCTCAAATCTTCACAAAGAAGCTAATATCCCCCTTTCTAGAGTGTCATACAGTTTAAATGAAATCTTGATGACTAGTTAAGACCCCTTCATCCATCCCATAAGCAACCTCAATTAATTTTCCTCCCTGACTGAATTATTTAAGAGTTCATTCTCTCAGGATCAAAAACTGATTGTTTTAGTGTTGCCTCCCTGCTAATTCAGCACAGTGAAAACCCTTTGGCTTCTGAGGAACTTAATTTGTGTAATGAACCAATGAAGAGAAGCTCTTTCTTTGCATTCAGACAACCTCCTTGGATGAAACCTGCCACCGGTCCTGGAAACCAGCAAGGCAGAGCCTTTAGGAATCCCTTCTGCTCTCATGCTGGCAGAAGTACCTGAAAGAATATGAGAGCANCCCCCCCAATTTCCTCAGCAGAGCCAGAAATAGAACCTCCATCACAACTGAGATCCTCAAATGGGACTGGGAAGGAGGAATAGGGTAAGGAGCACTGCAAGAATTGAGAATAACCCCAGCACCACAACCAAATGTGTCATCATAGACAACTTTGGGGACTTGCAGGATGTATCTGTGCAGTAGGATGGGACACTATGCTGAATTGCCCCAAGGAACACCCACATTGTTTTCCTCTTCATCAGCATTTCAAGCATTTAAAAGGTTATGCAGACACAGTAAGACCCACAGGACTGTTGGGGCCAGCTAAAGGTCTCAACAAGCCTGTTTTGGAGATCTGAACTCCAACCTCATCTGCTGGTATGGAGTGGTGCCATTAGGACCATGCAGCCTGCTCAGGGGATGTTCCCTTCTCCTGAGCAGAGCCATCACTGAGATCTTTTCAGTCTGCTGCAGATCCATTCATGAGGAAAAAAACTCCTACATTTATGGGTTAAGTTGTATCTATGTCAAGGGCAAAAATTCTTGGCAGCCTAATCTTTCAGAATTCTCCTCCAATTCCTTTTGATGACCCTTTTGGTAGGTTCTTGACCCACAGACAGGCTGAGGCTTGAAATTTCAGCAAAGCTTCGCTTCCCCAGCAAGAGAAGGGCTTGCTGCATAGAAAAGGGCAAACCACTTCCCATCTGCTTAGCTTTTTGGCCTGTGAATGATGTCTTCAGTGCACACATTTCCTGGGTCAGGAGAGCCTGTGCCAATGGCAAGGAATGAGGTTTCCAAATGGCTTTAATAATGCTAAGTGCTTGAACAAGGCATTTCACATAAGCACCAACACTCTGCCTGTCTCCCATTCACCCTGGAATTGTATTTGATGTACTATGATTAACAATCTAATTTCAATTACAATCTCTCTGATAAAGTTTAAGGCTTCTTCTGCCATCCTCCATCATGCATCCTTGTGTGCTCCTGTTCTCACATAGCACAGAGCACTTCCATAAAAGAGAAAAGCCAATGTAATTCTGTCTCTTTAATAAAGGCTTTGTGTTGGCATCATCTCCCCTTCATGCATATATGGCATTTTGAGAAAGGAGGAACATTATTGACTGATCATTTCTCATAATGTAAAGAGTTAATCGATTCCCATGGGAAGGAGAGACAGCTCTAACTTCAGTCTGACACTCTGGAGGAATCAGAAGGGAGAAGATTCCTTCATTTGACTGGTGCTCAGCTTGGAAAGCTGCATAACATTAGATTGATTTCACCCAGGCTGTAGGATTATGAAGGCTCCATTCAGAGCATATATTGGGTATTTATCTATTCTGCAAATCATATCTGCAAGCCTTCATGTGCTCAACAGAAGCTGGGAGAACCAAGGGAAGAAAGAAGTGTTTGGCATGACCCCAGCCCCATGGCAGCACAGAGCTGGAAGGGCTGAATTCTATAAATGGCATTGGGGTGATGGAACTGCAACGCACAGGGACAGCTAAAGACTGGAGAATTGAGGGGGGTAATCCTGCCTGATAACTACCTTCCAAACTGGGAACACTGGAGAAAGTCTGGAAAAGACCAGAGGGCTGAGGCCATGGCAAATGGCTACAAGATGGCATGGGTTTTTTGGCTTTGGTGTTTGTGCCTCAAAGCCAACACTGTCAGAAAAAATTCCAGATGATGGACCTCACCCCACAATCCCCTTCTCTTCTGTCCTCAACCTGACAGATGTACACGTGTGAATTTTGTAATTCATTCCTGTGTTTAGCCCAGTAGGGCTTTGACTCTAGCACTTGCACATTTTTTTTCCTCCCTCTTCTATTTGGCAGCTGCTCCTGTCTGTTCTGTAAACCTAGTTTGCTTTGGAAAAGAGGATAAAAACGTGAAGACAAAAGCAGCAATTAGGCACAAGGCCTGGCACACAGTCATTAGACCATGGGACATGAGAGTCTTCCTCCAAAGACCAAATTAAATGTTGGCTCTTTGGAGGCACAGAGACTCAAGCACCTTCCAAGCAATGTCATGTCCAGGGTTATTTTCATTTCAGTTAATTTTCAATTTATTGTATTTGACTTCTTCAGTTTGGAAGATGTGGTTTTCAAAGAATAATAAATGGGAAACCTTAAGTTTGCAGTCAGAGCAAGGAAAATGGTAAAAAAAATATCTCCAAGGCTCCAGTTAAGCTTAAATGTCTCATAGCTGTGCGTTTGAGGTTTCCCTTAGCCCAGGAGGTGGCACAAGCAGATCATCACCAAGAATCAACATAGTCTTTCTCTGTGGCCCAGGGGCAAGGGAGTGTGAGGTGCACCCTGGCTGGGGTGAAGGAAGCCAAAGATTTTCACTCCTTCCATGACAAGAGCTGGGGGGTTAGGAGCAAAGAACACCTTAAATCAGGTCTGTGATGCTTCAACGGTCTGAACGGTGGGAACAGCATGCTGGAACTGAAGGTCATGCAGATACGGTCATGAGACAGGACTCCAGAGCAAGTTCTGGAGCAGCTGCAGCCACCAGGGCAAGGATGATGGCATGTTCTCTACCACTGCCTGGTGTCCTCCAGCGTGGTGTGCTTTTGTCAAGTCAATTAGGTGCAGAACTGCTCCGATCTCTAATCCAGAAAAGGTCCCTCCAGGCAGTTCCCTGTGGAGCAGAGCAGTTATCACAGCTGCTCCCACAAAGGGCTTTCCCTTCCACCCCCCTCCTCCCGGAGGCTGTAGCTGCACCAGAGCTCTGTCTCTGCCTCCCTGTCTGGCACTGCTCAGCTTTGGCCAACTCATCTTTCAGATCTGCTCTTTGCCTCCAGCAATTCCCTCTGCAGTAACTGCTGTGCTGTCAGACTGCCTGAGGCAAGCTTGTCTCCACATTTTTTGCGTGGATACCCCTGGAAAAGTCCCCCTTAGGGAAAATCCTGGTGCTGTCCCATGAGGGTATTTTGGCATCCAGTGGTATGTGCTGGTTTGGAGTGAGAAGAGTGGAAAAGTGGGGTCCAATCCTGTGAAATGCCATCTGTGGTTTCAGATGCTGAAAACCAGCATGGGGATCCTGTTTCATACACATTCCCCACATTCCCTCCAGCAGCAACATGGCTGGGAGGACTTGGGGCAAGAAGGAACACAGGAGGTTCCACAGAAATAGAAGAAGAAACTTTGTCAGGGTGAGGGTGAGAGAAGAGTGTCCCAGGCTGCCCAGAGAGGGTGTGGGGTCTCCTTAACTGGAGACATTCAAACCCCACCTGGACACCTTCCTGTGGGACCTGATGTGGGTGTTTCTTCTCCAGGATGGAACTAGATGATCTTTTGAGGTCCCTTCCAGTCCCTGACCTTCTGGGGTCCTATTTGGGGGTCGTTCCAGCGCCCCAACCCTTTGGTGTGACATTCAATCACTTTGAAGAAGGGAGATTTAGCCAGGTGTTCCTGCTCTGGCAGGAGGATTGGACTAGATGAACTCTTGAGGTCCCTTCCAATCCCTGATATTCTGGGATTCTGTGAAACTCTGCCTTGTCCATCTCTGTTTCCAAGTGGTGGGTTGGACTCTGCTTTGCAGAGTCTGCTAGAAGTGGAACCATCTCCAGTTGTTCCTTGTGCCCACTGAGTCATTCCACATCCTAAAAATCAACATCCCAGAGATTTCTTAGATAAATTTCTGTAGCTTCTTCAATAATATTCCTTTCTGAATATGGTTTAGTTATTAAGAATTTAACTTCTGCTGCATCAAAAAGCTTGATGAAACTGGGATTTTGAGGAATCTTGACCTCCAGGGAACTGGGCTCCTCTTGGTGCTTCAGCTGAAAGACACAGAGACAGAACACAACCAGGCCCATCCTCAGGGCTGAACTCATACAAACTGCACCAACAGCACCTTGAGCTGAAACACAAAGCTAAAACACAACTCTCCTGCTTTCCTGCTAAACATCCATCTGACCTCAGGCAAACCCCACAGAGCATTAAGGCAAGAAATGGAAACACAAAGCCATCACCAGGGCCAGCCAGGCCCCCCAGCCTTTCTCCTCCCACTGCGTCCCCTTGGGAAATGCAACTCACCAGTGATGTCCTGCAGCAGAGACACCAGGAGGAGCATCCCTCAGACCCCACAGGGAGGCAAATTGGTGGCTGCTGCCCTTCCCTGCTCCTGTTAAATAGGAGAGGGGGTGGAGGGGGCTGATTTGGAACAGCTGGGGAGGGGTCTCCAGTGGAGCCCAGGGGTGTGGGACTTGGGGGAAAGGGTTGGTGTGGGGTGGAGAGAGGAGATGGGGGAAAAGAGGTGGGTGTGGAACCTGCCAAAATGTGGGAGAAATGGAAGGACTTGAGTGTTCACCATGAGGGTGGTGAGACCCTGGAACAGGCTGCCCAGAGAGGTGGTAGAGGCCCCATCCCTGGAGACATCCAAGGCCAGGCTTGCTGAGGCTCTGAGCAGCCTCATCTAGTGCAGGATGTCCCTGCCCATGGCAGGGGGGGTGGAGCTAGATGATCTTTAAGGTCTCTTCCAACCCAAACCATTCTATGAATCTAGTGAGTCTGGGCAGATGAAGGATGTCCCCTCCTTGGTCTGTTTGCCACAATGACCTTCTGGTTGTGAGACACCTTCCTTGTGAACACATCATGGTCCTCCAAACCCTCCCAAATAGCAAAGCAGAAGGAAAGCCAGCTTTTTTTTCCAGTTCACATCTCCCACTGTGCAATGTGAGAGCCTTTTTAATCCTGCTGGTACCAACTCTTACATCCCCGGGGAAAGGCTGTTATTAAAATAGTGGAGCTGGGGAAATAAGTTTATACACACTGAGATACATACGGGCAAGAAGGAGAGAGATACACACACATTCCTAATTACTTTTCTTAGAACCTGTTGTTTCACTAATAGAATCAGACTAAGATTTATTGGTTTCCAGGTTCTGCTGAAGAGCTGATGATGTGCTGTAGCTCACCAGCATCCCACCCAGGCTGGTTTTCTTCACCTCCAGGTTTCAGGTAACATCAAAGCTGGAAACCCACCACTCTCAGCCGCCTGGCTGAGCACCAGGAACCTCTCTCCAGATTTGCTCATTCATTTTATGCCACTGCATTTAAGTGGAGCCTTAATGCATTGCAGCAGGGAGCTTGTCACAACATGGTATCTCTAGATACTTCCCCTTCTGTCAGCTCAACTGCATCTTAGAATCATAGAATCATAGAATAGTTTGGGTTGGAAGGGAGCCTAAAGATCATCGAGTTCCAACCCCACTGCCACAGGCAGGGACATCTCCCACTACATCAGGCTGCTCAGTGCCTTGTTCAGCCTGGTCTTGAACGCCTCCAGAGAGGGGGCATCCACAACGTCTCTGGGCAACCTGTTCCAGTGCTTCACCACCCTCACCGGTAAGAATTTCTTTCTTATGTCAAATCTAAATCTACCCTCTTCCGATTTACATCCATTGTTTCTAGTCCTCCCATCCGTTACAAGGCTCAGCAAATACTTACTCTGTGAAGCTTTCACTGCAGGCTGTCTGGTCCTTCACTCAATGATTTCTGATGTATTCCTTGAGATGTTTTTTTTTTCCCTTTTTTTGATGACTTTCTTACCTCTTTGCCTTGCTGAGGGCTTGATTCATCTGATCAGATGTCTCATTTCAGTGGGTCCCTCAAGGCTGGTGGATGATGACCTCCTCCTGCCAAGCAACATGATAGTTAAGCCAAAATGAACTGAAGGAACAAAGGTGAAAGGTGAGCGTTTGCTTTATGAAAGATTTCAGTGCCTTGAACAAAATTTCACAAACTCTTCAGAGCTGGGATGCCCTTAGGCTGTTGTCCCCACAATGAAGCTATGGGCTGTTTCCCACTGACTGGCATTTTCCAGCCCCTGATTCATTTTGCATTAAATAACCTCAGCCACCATTACAGGGCTGGTTTTATGGCAAACAAACATCCATAGATCAGTCTGCCTCATCCTTCCAGCACAATGATTACAGGGAAGATGTATCAAATGGGTAATATCCACAGAGCAGCCATTAAGCTGACTGGGGGCCGATCCAGGTCCTTTGTCTGGATAACGAGGTTAATCACACAAACTTGTTTCCCGACTATTACTTTTGTGGCTTGATTTTCCCACCTTCACCACAGCAGCAAAAGTGCAGTGGAGAAGTCACAGGGCATGGCATGGAGGAGATCCAGGCTCTGGGCTCATCCTGCCATTGGGAAACAGGGGGTAAATTCAGCTTCAGAGAGCAGATTTAGGAATGGAAATCTGGACAAGTCTCTGTATCCCACAGAGAAGCCCGTGTCTGCATCAGTGCTGTTCCTCTTACTCACTCCTGATAGAAGCTGCTGCCCCATAAATCTCATGTTAAGTGAAACCTAAGGCACAATCAAGCTCTTCCAGAGATGCAGCTTGAAGAGAGCAGAGCAACACCAGGGTCTGATCAGATCACAACAAAGGACTGATGTCAAAGGTTTGATGTCAAACACAAATGCACAGGCTCCTTCACCCCACCAAGCTAAGCCAAGTGCCTCTGGTCCTTGTCTAACTGAGGATGCTAAATGACGGCAACAGAGTGAGAAAAGTTACAGAAATCCACACACGTTGAAAACTGTAAGAAAAGCCCCACAGCTCATCAAGATATCTCTGCTCAGGGCAATGCTTTAAAACCCAGGTAGACTCTGAAGATATTAACATTTCTCTTGGCATCTGAGGTCTCTGTCAGGGGTCAAAACTAGAGGGTTGGGGTTTTTTGTTTGCAATGGGGAACATCTGCTCCAAGAACAAACCTCCATGCTTTAAGTGTCTGTCACTGAAAAGCAATTTGCCTCTGCAGCCCCTGGAGCTTGTAAAAGCTGACAAAGGTCCTGGATTGCCTCGGGTTATACAACATTGTATTAGCAGTGCTGGCTCATTGCAGCATAAACATAATAGGTACTCACATTAGTTATATTTCTGCATGGTTTTCTTCTTCTCTTACTAGAAAATTCTGTGTGCAGGGATCAGAGTAATGTCTCAGGAGGTCCTTCTTTCTTTCTTTGACCACTAGTTGTGGCAGGACGTTCCTGTCACAACAACACACAAACCACAGTAAAACCAGGCTGGATAGGGTCTGGAGCAAACTGGGCTGGTGGGAGGTGCCATCCCCCTGCCCAGGGATGGCACTGGTTGGTCTTTGAGGTCCCTTCTAACCCAAACCATTCTACGATTCTGCAAAGAGATGGAGTGAGGTCTTGCTTGTGTCCCCTAGGTGGCATCTACAGACTGTGCAGTGGTCATTCCCCCACTGTCCCCGTCGGGGTGGCAGCCGTGGGACACAGCCCCACACTCAGCAGTGGCAGGATGCCTCCCAAACCCCTCATCCGGGCAGAAACAACAATTCCTTGGAAATCTGCGGGGAAATCCCAGCTCTGGAAAGCAGGAGCTGGGGAAGATCACGGGCAACTGTAGATCCCTGCAAGCACACATCAGAGGGATTGAGCACCTAGAATCATAGAATAGTTTGGGCTGGAAGGGACCTCAAAGATCATCGAGTTCCAGCCCCCCTGCCATAGGCAGGGACACCTCCCACTACATCAGGCTCCTCCTGCCTGGTCTTGAACACCTCCAGAGAGGGGGCATCCACAACCTCTCTGGGCAACCACTTGCAGTGTTTCATCACCCTCACTGTAAAGAATTTCTTTCTTATGTCAAGTCTAAATCTACCCCCTTCCAATTTACATCCATTGTTTCTAGTCCTCCCATCCGATATCATATTAATAAGTCCTTCCCCTGCCTTTCTGTAGGACCCCCTCAGGTACTGAGAAGTTACATCAATGTCAGTTTGAAGCACTCCTGGAATAATCCTGGAATTTTTCCTCTCCTTTACTGTAGGAGGTCAAAGAGATGGAGGTGCCTCGGGAATCTGGTCTCTGACCTAAATCTCTCTGCTAGAGAGCAGCATATTATGTGGGACATACTCACAAAGCACACAGGTGTGGATTTGCTCAGTGCCCTGGGGAGGGACAAGGGTGCAGGAGGCTCCAGCGCTGACTCAGCACACTGGCAGTGAGACTGAAATCACTGCTGGTCTCCCTGCCTCCTGGTCTGCTGAGAGTGCAGGACACGCACTCCCTATAGGTGAACCAGTCAGGATAATAAATGTCCCATCGCTGCCCAGAGGCAGTGACAGATCAGCCATTCATTTAGTTCTGACCTTCTCACACGTGGCACCACTTGGGAGCTCAAGATTCAGCCACAGTGGAAGCCATTCAGACATAACCTGGCCAAGGACAAGGAGACATCTCTCCCTTTGAACAAAAAATACCTTGCTAAAGCATTTCTTGGATCCTTGTTACTTGGCATCTAAGGACACCAAGACCTTAGAGCATTCTTCTGAGCCTGGACCAGATTCACATCCTTATGCAGAGCCTTGGCTGTAAATATCCAGCAGCTCATCCAGCAGCTCCAAGATGCTAGCTCCTGCAAACATGGTTCAGTCCACAGGAACAAAACACAACTTGTGTAGGACTTGACCTGAGATACTTGTAAATGGGGAGGAAAGGAGAAGTTCACCTGGCAGACCCACTTAGTGAATTAGTGAACCTGCACATGTCAAACTCAAGAGGACAGGGCAGGTTATACTTCAAGAGATGGTGCATTTTAGAGCTGGGATTAGCTGTGAGAAAGATTAACCAGCACAAGAAATCCCAAGGATGGAGAACTGCAAATGATGTTACTGGAGATACAAGAGAGCTGTCCAATTATCCACAGTACTCGGGCTCTGACCTGCTCCTCCTTGCCCCATCCCCTGCCTCTGCTCCGTGGCTAATTTTAGGTTAAACACCTTTTATCAGCTGCCAAACCTCCAGCACAATCCAGCTATTCTATAAAAACTAAGTCTGGTCCCCGTGGCTTTCCAAAGGGAATTATTTAGGAATGTTTGAGGGCCACAGAAGTGATGGCTTTCCATGAACCAGTCATGGCTCCTGCAATCTGCCCTTGGAAGTGCCCAAGAAAAATATCACCTGGACTAGAACTTCTAGCAGGGCATTTCTGTGCCTCACTCAACCTGTTTTGGCATCTTCTTCTTGAGTGCAGCTTCAAACCTGATGCTGATTGAATCGCTCCCATTGACTGGAAGGCCCCAGGTACTAAAAAGACAAAATTTCCAGATGATTTATTAAAACAAAAAAACCCAAAAAATCCACTTCTGGGGTTTTACCCTCTCAGACTGAGTCACATTTCCTAGCCTTTGTTTCCTAATTCTCCTATTCCAACAGAAGATGTCCTTTCCTGCAGGTTCAGGGGCTGGAACCTGAACACAGAGCAGTATTTTGGACTCCCCAGAAACCTGAGCATCACAAACAACTCTGATTTGCCTGGAAAGCAAACAGAAATAGTTCCTTCCCATGAAGGAGGAATTCATGGACGTGGTGATGTTTTCCTTTGCAGCCAGAAAGCTTTCAAAAGGAAGAGTGATTTGAAAGGCAACATCTTGCCCAGTTAAGACTGGGAAAATTCCACAGTGTGCATCTTGCTGAGCACATCTTCCCACTGGAGATGGCTTTGAGCAGACCAGTGCACTGAAGTGCCGAGCTGGAGCCAAATCTTGCAAATTTCACTAATTTAGATGTTTATGCTAAAGTTAATGGGAATGTGGAGGCTTTAGCTGGGCTGAGTCATCCCTTGTAGCAACAAAAGCCCAAGTAAAAGAAGACCCATGAGACTGCATCCATGCTGCAGAGTGGATGTTATTGCCTGTCTCTTAATGCTCAAGAGCTGGGACAAAGGAATGTGCCCAGCAGAGCAGAGTATGGGTTTCATCTACTGGCAGGTAAGAGTGCTGGCAGCCCAACAAAGGGTCAGCTCCAGCTGCTGCCCATCTCCTGCTAGAACTTAAGAAATAATACCTGCTGTTATCTGTGCTGCCTTTGCAGCTGATTTTTGAGCTGCTTCTCTGGATAATGGGCAAAACACAAGCAATGAGATTGATTGTGGAATTGAATTAGATGCTGAGGCTGCTAGCTCTAAGTCCTGACCCTGAACCAACACCCTGCAGACTGTCATCTGTGCAGCAGGCAGGAAAACACAGGGGAGGTGGACAGGGAGAGGAGAATGAATTGTAGCAGACATCTGTCAGTGTCTCTGTGAAGCCCTGCTGCTGGATTTGGTACTTCTGAGGTTTGAGGATGGTGTCCTGTCTTGCTCTTTGGAACACCTAGTGTCAAATGCCATGGACATGGCAAGGGAGGACCACTCTTCCCCACCACAACATGGACTCAGAGTCTGGAGCTAACCAGGATGAACTGGGAGATGCAGCTATTCTGCAGCCAAACATCAGAGCAGATGGAGCCTGACCCAAGCTCCCTTCTCCCTAGTGAGCATTAATTCCTACCAGTGGGCATTCCCTACGAGCCTGAGGTAAAAAACTCCCGAATGTGAAAGATGCCTCTGGCTCCAATCCTGGCTCCATCCCAGATAGCCTAGGAAATGCAAAGGGGAGGTGAAGTCAGCCTGGTAGGAACAGGAGGAAAAGGTTTTTTTTTTCTCTCCTCTCCAGTTTTTCTTCTTCATTCAGAAAAAGGGAATGCCCTGTTATAAACTGCTCTGCAGAAGCAATTGTAGTTGCCACAGCAATGCTCCACTTGTGTGNGAATGTGAAAGATGCCTCTGGCTCCAATTCATGCTTCATGCCAGATAGCCTAGGAAATGCAAAGGGGAGGTGAAGTCAGCCTGGTAGGAACAGGAGGAAAAGGTTTTTTTTTTTCTCTCCTCTCCAGTTTTTCTTCTTCATTCAGAAAAAGGGAATGCCCTGTTATTAACTGCTCTGCAGAAGCAATTGTAGTTGCCACAGCAATGCTCCACTTGTGTGTGGAGGGAGATGTGGGCTGCCATGCACAGCTTCCCCATTCATACATGATGCTCACCACAAAGAACATTCAAGAGTAGATGCTGAAGAGGAAAAAATCACTGTTCACACTGGATCCCTTCCTGCAGACTACTTAATGATTTCCTCTTTCTCCCTGTAGTAAATTGCAAACTTTTTTTAAAGCATGTGCAAACCATTTTGTACCAGCACCCACGAATGTGTCACAAGAGCCATGATCAAAGGTCTGAGTCCGTTTGCAGGTTGCATTACCCTGAAGAGAAGATGATGGAGCCTTGCATCAACCTTGAGCTTTGAAGGGAAACATCCCCACACCAAAGCTCTTTCTCCACAAGACTGCCAGTTGCCATCACACCAAATGTCACCGTTGCTACGAGGAACAGCCGGTGCCACTTCCAACACATCCCCCATCTGGCTTCCTTCCATCTCCAAGTCAATGGCCCAAGCTGGATGGTGTTTTGGCACTAACCCACCCTCTAATTAAGGCATAAAAGAAAGGAGGGGAAACCTTCAAATAAAACCCACCACTACCCTTTACATGAAAGCCTGAGACTTGATCCAAGCCCTCCCTCACCAGTAAGGTCTTGCTCAGCCTCTCAAGTCCATCTGCCCCAAGGGCACTGGGTCACTTAATTTCTGCCCTTTATGCCACCAGAGAGATGCTTTTTATAGCATTTTACAATATGTTTGATTTTTTTAATTTTATTTTTATTTTTATGCTTTTTGCTCTGTGCACCATTCCTCTGGGTTTGAATTGATTGCCTTTTGGAAATGAAGAGATTAATATTTCATCAAATGTACAGGGAATAAATAACCAGATTTGAAAGACATCCAGAATATCTCCTTTGCTTTGACTGGCATTTACAGACCTGACAAGCAGGGACATATTTTTGCCACAAGCCATTTCAGAAGAAGTCCTAACCCCACATGTGATCTCTGCAGGATGCTTCCATTGCCTATGACATGTCCATGCCTATGATGTTGAGCATGGTGAATGTAAGGGTGTATCCATTGCAATATGGGAAACCCCATGGATGTGGCCAAACCACTGGTAATTCCCCAAAGGCTGAGGCATATCCCTGCATAGAATTATGGAACTATAGAATTGCCTTGGTTAGGAGGGACCTTTTAGATCATTGAGTCCAACTATCAACCCTAACTCTGATAAGAATCATCACTAAAATATTATTAAACACTCTATTAAGAACTTCCAGGGATAGTGCCTCAATCCCTTCCTTGGACAGCCTGTTCCAATGTTTTATAATCTCCTCAGTGTAAAAATATTCTCTAATCTTCATCCTAAACATCCCCTGGCACAGCTTGAGGCTCTTGTCCCATCACCAGTTCCTTGGGAGAAGAACTCAACCCCTGTAGCTACACCCAACTTCCAGGGAGTTGGAATGACCGAGGTCTCCCCTCAGCCTCCTTTTCTCCAGGATGAATTCCCAGCTTCCTCAGCCATTCCTCTTAAGATTTGTTCTCCAGGCCTTCACCAGCTCTGTTGCCCTTCATCAGCAGAGCTGCTACCACCCACCATTTATGGAACACATCATGGACATCCATGCAGTTCATGAACATCCACTCAACAGCATCACGTACTACACAGCAGAACCTCCTAAGGAAGGAGACAGAGCAAGGAAGAGGGTGGCTCCATGCTGCAGGGTTGTGCACCTCCCAGTTACATAGTGCATGAGAGCAGAGCTCTTTCAGCTGGTAGATTGATGGGTGCAGCCTCCAGAGCAAAGTCACCGAGTCTTTTTTCCCCAGTCACAAACTGCAGTGTTTCATTGGATCAGAAATGTCAATCTTCTGATGGCCAAATTTCAGTTGGCTTAGCTAAAAGCATTTTGATTGAGGAAAATAATAATTGTGATTATTACTGTGATTAGGTTAGCATTCTGCCTTGAGCTTCTATTAGCTGTGAATCAAAAGCTTTTGTGCTCTGTGCAAAACTGACACTTCCTCTCAAAAGGAATGTGAAAAATATGACAAGCTATTTTCAGAAGCTGAGAAATCAAATGAGACGTTCATTTACATCCCAGATCTTTGTGGCTTTTCCAGCTTGTTTGAGTTTGCTTGTTTTAATTTGCAGTTTGGGTGGCTCTGTCAACATAGTATGTCCTATTGATGCACACAGTGTGGGGAGGGGAGGAGAAAGAGCAGGAAAGAATCATTTGTGTACTGGAGGAAGCAGTCATTTGCTGCACGAAGCAAGGAGTCAGAGCAAAACCCAGGTGAACACGTTCTCCTTCTCCCAAGAGGAAAACTCCTTCTCTCATGGTTTCTGTCCATGTATGATTCCGTGGACAGCTCTCCAGTAGAGTTTGATGGGATGAGCAGGAGTCTGAAGCATTAAAAGACCACACAAACCTTTTCCATCTTTTTCAGAAATGGGAAGCCTTTCTGCCAGCCCAGCTCTAAGCTAATAATGGTTTAATGAGGCTGTTGATTGAGTAATAAGCTCTTGTCTTCCCTTCCTGCAATGTCTGCAGTGAGTCTGGTTTAGAGTTTCCTCCTCTTCCTCTCAGAGCAGCCATAAGGCTTGCAGGGACAAGGCAGTGGTCAGATACTACGAGGCAACCCACATCTGGAGCATGATTATATGCTGTGGCAAGCTGGAATGAATGAAAACTGGTCCCAGCAACCACTTTGTTCGTTAGGCAAAACTAGAGAGTGTGGTGTTCTCCTCACACCATGCTGGTGTGTTAGAGAAACATCTCTAACACACCAGCAGAGAAACTGAGGCACGTGGCTGTTTTCAGCTGAGAAGCCAAACTCCCCTACTGCATCATATATGTCCATGACATAGATTATTTTTTTTCCTGCAGACATCCCACTTGGAAGGAGAGCCCCATGGTCCACACCGCAGCTTCATGTGGGAAGAGGAGACACATATTCGACATTCCCTAAATGTAGGAGGGGCTGGCCCCTGGCTTGTCCCCATTGTGTGGGACAGACACAAGGAAACCCATGTTCTCCCAAACCAGGAGTGAGGACTGCTGCGGGAGACAATGTAGAAGCAACACAGAGGGGTAAGTTGCACAGACAGCCCCAGGGAGTGGCCATCACAGAGCTGCTCAAACATGAGAGCGTCAAAACTTCTTGGTTACATTAAAGAGCAATAAAAATACACCAAAGGCAGATAAAGTCAGGCTAAATCACTCCTCTCCCTCTTTCCTGGAGTATGGATATTTCTCTTCATTCCCCCCATCCCTAATACCCATCTCCCACATTTGTCCCAGCTCTGCACTGAGGAGTTTGGGATTAACCATGACAAATGGGCAGATTTCCTTGTCTCGGGGACTGTTTTATTTTTTCCTTTGCCACATCTGAAAAGTTGTATTTTCCTACAAATTCCCTCAATTAAGCCTCTCAAACACCACTGCAATCATTCCCTGATCTATGGGGAAGGAATTATCTTCATGTCCCTGGCAACCAATTCCTTGACTAAAAATAATTGATATTCACTTTTGCTTTCTTCCCCATCACCTCATCCTTTGGATGCCTGAGAAGAGTGAAGACATTGCACATGTCCCATGGGTGGACAATGATTCAATGACAATCCCCAGCATCTTGGTGTGGACATGGGATCCCCACTACAAGGTGCCTCCTGTGCCCTGGGGTGGTGAAAGCCCAGAGCAGCCCCGGCAAAACCAGAGCATGGAGCTCTGACCCCGATCCACAATGCACTTGGAGAGCAGGCTGAATCCAGGCTGCTTGATTCTCCAGGCGCTTTCTTAAGTATTTTTAGAGAAAATATTGCAGTTTTCAATTTGGATTATTGAAGGAGAACGTAGAGCAAGGGTGGGTCTGGAGTGTGTCTCATCCCATCTCTCCTCAGGGGTAGGGATGTTAGGAGACATAAGAAGCAAAGATTTTCCTGAATTTACCATAACTTTGCATGTTTTTTAACTTCTTCACTGAAGCAATGACACAGTTGATTAAATCCAGCTAATGCAGGAAGATTTGTGTCTGTGCTGTTTATTCCCCTCAGTTACTGGGCCAGGAGCATTTACCCTTTGGGGCTTGGGGTGGGTCACTGGTTTCCTCCTTGTTCTGGGGTGCAGCCACAAGCAGCTACTTGTGCCTTGGTCCATCAGATGTAGAAAGGACCTCAGTCACCTCCTGGTCTCTCCAATACTTCAGAGACAGAAAGCAGCCCGGCAAAGATGGATGGAGGCCTTGACCATGAATCCATCAAAGGACACTGCCCTCCCATCGATTTGTCTGCAACATGCTGTGATCTGCAGCCATGGTGGCAGAGGCTGTGGTTAGAGTGAAGAGGGTAGCATGGTCCAGCATCCCAGGAGAGGCTGCTGGGGGAAACATCTTTGGTCCCACCCAAATAGCAATGTTTTCCATTATGTCCTTCCTGGCAGCACACCTTGGCTCTCCTTTTTAACTCAAGGGAAGGAGAAAATTGAAAGCACTGCCTGGTGTTCTACTTCCCAGTCACCATGAGCCTGGCTCAGTCCCTGGGGTGGATGCAACAGCCACAGCTTGGACAATACCCCCCC
>VZTY01013998.1:5718-49822 GCA_013400935.1 Turnix velox | reverse complement strand
CAATACCCCCCCACCCACCCCAAGTGCCTCGTCGGGTGCAGAAGGGATGCCATGGAATTGCCTTCGCATGGGGAGCAGGTTTCACCCAGGCAGAGATTCATCCATCTCAGAGATTAATCTAAGCCATGGCATCCCCAAGTGGCATGGGATGTGGAGAAGCCCTCCCCAGGAGGCCAGGGTGGAGATGCCAGGGGTCAGGAGGAGGCAACACAGAGAGCCATGACAGAGACACATTATGGTTTGAGAGCTAGACAAGATGAAGTGGAAATCATTACTCAGGTCCCCAGCACCATCCTGCATGTACCCATGTACCACTCACTGCTGCTTCCCATTCTCTCCAGATCAGGTCCCCCAACATAGTACTCTTCTTCTCTTGCTTCCAAGACATCTCAAGCTCTTCTGCTCCTGCTTCATCAACTCTGCCCCGTTCACAGATATCCTGTAAGTGAAACCACTCTCACAGCAGCACCCCTGCCTCTGCCATAACTCAGTTTCTCCCCATTATGATCAAGTACCTCCACCACAGCCCCACTGCATGGAAAGACCAAAGTCATAGAATAGTTAGAGTTGGAAGACACCTTAAAGATCATCCATTGCCATCCCTTGGGGCATCTCTCACCAGCCCAGGTTGCTCTAACTTGGCCTTGAAACCCTTCAGAGACTGGGCAGTCACAGCTTCTCTGGGCAACAAGGGCCAGGGGTTCACCCACTTTGAGTGAAAAATTTCTGCTGAATGTCTCATCTAAATCTCCTCTCCATCCCATATCCACCTGCTCCACATCCCCTCCTTGTCCCAGGAGCAGATCCCTCCTAAGGAAGATCTGAAGCTTGTTCCATTCCATCCCTATGGGAAGACAAGAGTGTTTCATCTCCTTCTGCATTCACCAGCCACTTTGCAAAGGGTGGTGGCAGAAAGGGGAACTTTCCCCTTCCTCCACTCCCTCTGACAGAGCCCTGGAACCAGATCCCCAAATCCATAAACCCTCACTCAAACTGCAGCTCCAAGCCCTTTGCAGATACCCAGGGGAGCCCACAAAATAGGAGTGTGGGTGGCAGAGAGAAGAGAGGGACTGGTCTGGGGAGAGCCGAGGGCGTCCCTGGAGCAGTGGGAAGTTTCTGCTGCTTCAGATGCTGAGGGAGGGAAGGAAAAAAATTAAAAAATAAAATAAAATAAAATAGAAAGGGAGTTGGAAGGCAGGAGGGAGGTGGAGGAAGGAAAAGGGGAGGAGGAAGAGGAGGAGGGAGAGAAGGGGGGAGCAGGAGGCTGGCAAGGAGGGATGTATCCCTCCTTGCGAGATGGGAGGTGGGAAGCCGGAGGGACCGGCTGCCAGAGGGAGGTGAGAAAAAGCAGGAGCGGGTCGGCGAGCGAAGGGGAGGGCGACAGTGACCTGCCCACTCCTGGGTCAGCCGCATAGGGATCCTGCCACGCTTCTTGGCACAGAGCCCCGAGGATTTTTACCCCCCGACGGCGGAAATATCACAGCGGGAACGGGGACCAGCCATGCCCCGGAGAGCTGGGCGCCGGGAGAGTTAAGGATGATGCCCAGCCTGCCTCCTGCCCTCCTCCTTCTCCTCCTGCAGGTAAGATGCTTCCAAGTCCATTTCTGCTTTCCCCCTCCCCATCACCCCTCCAAGCCAGGAGGCTCTCGCTTTCTCCCGCAATGACTTTTTTCCATTTCTTTGAAGGGAAGGGAAAAAAAAAAAAATCGCTACACAAAGGGGCCCTCCGGATAATTCCTCCAGTCCGGGCGTGGGGGTTTGGCAAAAGCTCACAGTGCCCAAAAAAGTAATGGGGAGAGAGCTGGAATGGGTGAACGGGGCCATTAAAGAGGGGGAGGGGAACACAAGACTTGCAGCCAGATCCTCCCGGCTCCTCCAGCAGCTCCCAGCCTCGCACCTCGCAGTGAAACCAGCAGCCACCCTGGGGGTGCGATGGATGGGGGCAATACAAATGCAGTGCCCAATTGTACCACTCCTTAACTGGTTTTGTGATAAAGCCTCTCCTTCCCTTCCCCCACCACCAGCACCTGCAAAGCAGAAGACTCTCTTCTTTAAATCGCTTGCCCGGGAAGTGGAGCCACTGCTAATTTCGCAGCTCTGCACAAAATGCAAATGCTTTGTCAGAAGCAATATTCCTCCTCCCCGAGGACTCCTCGGAAAGGCGATGTTGCCAGCCCAAAGCATGTTTAAATCTGAGACCCTTGGGGAGGACGAGGAGACGAAAAGGTTCTTTGTGAATGTTATTTGCACAGTCCTAGGTAGGCAGTTAAATAATTAAATTAATTCTTTTATTAAAGACGATTAAATTAATTCTTTGATTAAACCTCTCTGTCAAAGAGAGTTAAAAGAATTTTAAAAACCGTTTCTGGCTCTCTGCAAAATGCTGTCTCAGTGGCCCAGCTGTGACTGCAGAGTTTAGATGGCAGAAAAAGTGGAGGGTCAGCCCTCCCCGTGAGCACCACTGGGAATTGTACCCCACAGGCTGGTTTCTTGCTGGGCATCGACAGTGGTAGGAGCAGGGAGGAGCAGTTTTCAGTTGCATCTTTGGGACAGAAAAGTTCTCAGCTAGGGCATGAGGAGAGCTAATACGTGCCAGGTGACCTCCTTGCCAAGTTGGTATTGGTTTTGAAAGCTCCTCTTCTGAGCAGCTGCTTTCTCCAATAAATATCCACCCTGTTTTATAAGAGCTCTTCCACAATTATATTCCCCTCTTCAGGTTTGGTTTTGTTCTGATGTAAGAAACAAAGGTGAGAAAGGGCAGGAATTCTCCCCCTCAGCCCAGTTCCTCCTTGACCAATATGTGGGGACCCCCTTGGCAAAGCTATTGTAGCAACAACTGAGATGGGGCCAGCCAGGTGAGCATGACAGTTCCTGACAGTGGCAGTGAGAGCAAAAAAGTATTTAGGAAAACACCCCAAAGGTGCTGAGACACAGCTCACACCCTCTGTTAAACCTCAGGGATTTCCCTAGCCACCTCTCCATGTCGCCCAAGGTCCCTTACAAGGATGGGGCTCCAAATGCTCAAAAACCTTCCAGTTTGAGACCAAAACTGCTCCCACGGTGGAGCTGGAACCAGGAGGGAGTGACGAAAACCTCCCAAGCAAAGAGAAGTCTCTCCCAGTCATCTCGAAAAAAGAAACTACTAAACACACCTTTGCAATCAAACTATCTTCTTTTATTTTTCCCTTCTGAATTTATTCATTTAAAATCCAGACCCTTTTCTCTGGCACAATTCCAAGCATCTCCTGGGGACAACAAAGACTAAAAGGCAATGAAACTCCAGCCTCAAGGAAGTGGGTCCCTGCAGCCAGGCTGCACTCACAGCAGTGACCTGCACCTGGCTGGGCTCCAAGACGGACCTCAGCAGGGGCAAGTCACCTCTGCTTGGGCATTTTTTGCAATCCCTGGGCTGGGACACTTAAGGTGTTCCCCATGCATTTGGCAGCAGCACCAGTTTCACATCCATTTGTCCACCTTGCCTTGCTGGGGAGCCATCCCTCAGTGGAAGAGTGTGGTCAGACAGACAAACCAGCAGCCAAACTCACTGCAAGATAATATTCTCTAGTACCCTACGAGCCACTTAAACAAACCAAACAAGTGATTAAAAAGGCAGAATCTCACTTGCAGCTTTGTCAGGGACTGATGACATTTCTGGGGCTGATAAAACTGTTTGCAAAAGCATTTTATGAAAAAAATCCCAGAGTTCGGTGTTGCGGGTGGGATGGTTTTGTCTCACCCTTAACCAGCTCCAGCATCAATAAACAAAAAAAGCCCAGCCCTTTGCACCTTACGTGCTCAAAGACTTGTGTAAGACACGGAGCTGGGCAGAAAGATCTGCTGACCCTGGGGATCTCTTCTAGCTCTCACTTTCCTTAAATCCAGGGCTGATTCAGTGAGTATGAAATCATCCCCCTGGTTTTGCATCTCTGGTGAAGGAGTGAATGGCAAAGGCACAGCTTGTTCCTAGAATAGCTGCTTTGTCACCATAAGATGAATATATAGAAATAGGATGAGAATAGCCAGCACAGTTGGCTCAGCCTTGCCCCAAAATATAGTTCTGCTAACCAGAGGTCCTGCAAAGGGCTGACCCAGAACTTCATGGAGAGTGAAAAGCTGGAGCAGAGATCCCAGTCTACATCATTTATAGAGTCTGAGTCCACACTATCTTGGAGAAGAGCACTTGGACCCAAAGGAAAGCACAGATCATTAGAGTGGGACTCCCTCAATGAAGCAAACCCAGGAGCAAGTCCAGCACCCAAGAGCTGTCACTCAGGAATGGGTGGCTTCTTCTGAAGACAGCATAATGCACCCAGAGGCCCATCTGTTGTTTTGATTTTTTTATTTAAGCATCTTTTGAGCTAATAGAAGAGACCCTCCTTCTTTCCAATCTCCTACTATATCATTGAGTCACCCAGACAGAAGCAATTGCTTCCATTGCAGAAGGCAAAGGGTGATAATCTTTTTCCACTTCCAACCTGAAATTCTGTACTATACAGCCCAGAAAGGCAATGGCAGAGGCAGCTTTGATGTGACCAAGCTCTCCACAGCAGTGAATGTGGATAAACTGGAGGAAAATTAGCAGTGAGTCTGATGACAGATTTTCAATCCCTAAAAAGGCAGTGGATGAAGGAGAGGGCTTGAGGCAGCTGAGATGTGGGGCTTGGGAGGCAGCTTGGCAAAGCAAATTTCCAACCCCAAGATGAAAATATCTATGAAGGCACATGGTGCCCCCCAAATGCACAATCTGCAGGAGAGTTTAATACAACCAGCTTAGAAAAAGTGCCCTCTCCTTTGCTCATGTCCATCACTTGTACCCTGCCTCAGCAGATGCTGTAGGAGCCACTTTGCTTCATGCAGTACCCCTTTCCCTGTCTTGTTTGTGCCTTTAGTTACCAATATCTGAATGCTATTATTCCTCTCCTTTCCATCTGTCCCAAAAATCCATGCCCTTTTTTAATAGATAAGTCAGAATTATTTATGGCCAGTAAGAGAGACCAGCGTTTAATCCAGAAAAATCTTTGATTGCTCATAAATCAGGTTTTACAGAGTATTCATTTAGCCCTGATTGATATTCCTTTGTTGGGATTTTCATCCAGCAGGCTCAGAGAGAGACTCCAAGCAGAATAAATACTCACACCAAAGCCTCTGTCCACACACCAAGGGGGCTGGCCCTCTAATGTGGCTAAATTTGTAAGTTCACAGATTTTAATGCCAGATGGAGGCATTCTCATTGCCTGATTTTTCCCCACCCTCCGAGTAACATCAGCCACAGAAAATTCTCCTGTGGTTCTTGCTTTGTGCTCTGTTCCACTGCCTGTGTCTTGTTTTGGTGCCTCGACACCAATGGGGCTTCAGATGGAGCTTTTCACCAAAGCTAGTGGAGGAATGCCAGGACAGTTATTGGTCAAGCAAGGGAGTGGTGGGGAAATCTTGAGCTTAGGGTTGAGGCAGGGAGGTTACGAAGGCAGTATGCTTCATGGACAGTGTACTTCCTGAGCTTGACTGGGGAGATGGGACTTCTCCAAGTGAAAGCTCTCAGGATGGAGGTGGTAAGACGTGAGCTGTAGAAGACTTCTACCAGCTGCAGAAGAGAGTGCCCGGAAGTAAGGAGGGAAGAGTGAAGAGATCCCCTGGCAGCAGAGGACAGGGAGGACTGGGCAGCAGGGGCTGGAGGCACCTTGGCCACCTTCAAACACCTATTTGAGGGAGCAGCCCTTTTCATGAGGCTTTTCAAAGCCACCTGCAACTTACCTGCAGTACTGTCAAGACATAGAATCATAGAATGGTTTGGGCTGGAAGGGACCTTACAGATCATCTAGTTCCAAGCCCCCTGCCATGGGCAGGGACATTCTGCACTAGACCAGGTTGCTCAGAGCCTCAGCAAGCCTGGCCTTGGATGTCTCCAGGGATGTCTCTGGGCAACCCATTCCAGTGTCTCCCCACCTTCATGGTGAACATTCAAGTCCTTCCATTTTTCCCCCCACTTTAGGCAGGTTCCACATACCCCTCTTTTCCCCCATCTCCTGCCTCTGCCCCACACCAACCCTTTTCCAGCTCGTTTTCCTCCAAATCTCACACCCCTGGGCTCCACTGGAGACTTCCCCACCTCCAGCTGTTCCCAATCAGCCCACTCCACCCACTCTCCTATTTAACACCAGCTGGAAAGGGCAGCAGCCACCATTTGCTCCTCATGGGCTTTGAGGGATGCTCTTCCTGGTGCTTCTGCTGCAGGACATCACTGGTGAGTTGCATTTTCCAAGGGGTGTCCTCCCTTCCCGCATCGCTGGTGTTGCCCTGCCATCTGAGGTTGGTATCCAGCAATTTTAATATTTGCTACATTCAACACCCAAAGCTTGACACCTTTCTCCACAGGCTCAGGACCAAGAGCATACTCCATCCCAGCCTGATAACCTAGGGAACCTCAGCAAAAGTCTAAGAGAGAGGTCCAGATCCTCTCTTTGTGTGTCCTATTACGTGTGTGAAAAAGGATTCTCCTCTTCCACACTTGAATGCCTCGGGAGGCAGGAAGCCCAGCCAAGCCAGGGAGTAGAAGTGATGGGTGAGAAAGGTCTCAGCAGTAGGCTAACACCAGGTGGCTGGTGTTGACCCCCCCTTCCCAGGGAGGTGCAAGTGGCCACCATCCATCAATCCCACTGAGCTTGCACTGCTTTGTTCCCCCCTATTGCTCTGCTCTCCAATTACAGCCCCCTCAGCAGGAGAGAACCCAAGCCTCATTTTAGATTGCTAATTAGGCTTTGAGCCATCTATCTCACTTCTCAGAGCTGTCAGCCCTTCCTGCCACACAAATCCCATCTTGTTTGAGGCAATGAGATATCAAGAGGAGGGGAGACAAGCTTGTCCCCGAGGAGCTGGACACAGGGGGTTGATGTTTGATTCAGATGTGAATATATTAATTAATATCTGTGGATTGCTTTTAAGAGGGGAAAACACTGCAGGGGCACATTAATTCCTAATTGTTATTAATTGAAATTTGCTGCCAGGTCAGCAGCAGGTCATAAAGGGGGGGGTGTGTGTGTGTGAATTTGCTGCTCTCACCCACAACAGTAGTGAGATCGTCCACCGCCCTATGCCCAAGAGGTGACACTGTCTGAGCCCATGGCTACAATCTCCTGGGAGTTCTGCCACCCTATGTCCTTCAATGGCACAGGTAATGGCTCCAAAAGCCCCATGGCATTGCAGCAGGATAAAGCTGGTGGGTCTGGATGGAAGCAACCCTCCCAGCATGGTGCAGAGTGACCTAAGGCACCTCAGGCAAGTGGTGCTCCGTGCCTCAGTTTCCCTGCTGGGATCTGGTAGGGAGTGGGATATCAAATGGTATTTAGGATGCAGCAAGCAATGCTGAAAGGCATTCAGCAAGGGCCAGACAGGGCAGGTTTCTCCCATTAAAGGAGTTGTGGGGGTGAAGGAAAGCAGTGAGTAGCTCTGCAAAGTCAATCTGCTCCCATCAACATCTGCAGCCATGCCTCCCTGTGTGCAAAACATAGATGTCCCAGTGCCTGGAATAAAGCTGGATGGATGGTGATGAAACAGCAGTGGAGCCACTGGGGGATCGTCATGAAGGAGGATCTGGTGCCAGCATGGGGCCTCGTGGAGCTTGTGTAGCTCCCAGCAGAGCCACTCTCACTATGGGAGCAACTCTTCAGGCTGACTCCCTGCAAAGTGGCTGCTTCTAGAAAAATAAACTGCTTTTCCTTCTCACAGCTAAAGATCCTTGGGATTCTGGCAGCCTGAAAGAGGTCATGAAGGTGTCCTTCACTGCAGAGCATGATTTTTCCATAGCCTATGTCAAAGCATGGCCAGGAGGACAGAGGGACACGGACCTTCTTTGGCCCCGAGCACGATCCTCTGTTCCAAGGTTGTTGAGGCAGGCTTGGCTCCACCCCAGCCAGGCTGGGACCTGCTGGGTGCCAGGTGGCATCTTACGGCAGCATTGCTCAAGAGGGTGAAGCTCTTCAAGGACAGAGCTTTGACATTTTCTCACCTGCAAAGGGCAAACTAGATGACACCTGACCATCAGGGTACCACATCAGGATGCTTTTGGTTCATGCAAATCCAGCCGCAGCTGCCACTGCCTTCTCCAGCTTATTTTCCTTGAGCTGGGGCTTATGGGGGCAGGGAAAAGCCTACAAGAGCATTGGCTACATGACCCAGAGCATGCTGAAGAAAATTATTAGGGTTTGTTGTGTTTTGGGGGGACTTTTTTTTTTCTTCCTTTCTTCTATAGCTGTTTCAGCTCATTTACAAAGGCTGCAAAGAGGCAGATGCTGCTCTCCATCCATACCCTCCCTCTAGCTCAAACTTGGTCCATGTTACTGCTCAGTGCCAAGACCTCTCCCTGTGTCTGGAAGGAGAACTAGGCTCTGCCAGGCTGGAACACGCTGCCAGAGATCCAATTAACCCTTGAGAGCCTGTTCAGGTAGACTAGTCCTCCCAGCCCATTTTGGAGAAACTTTCTTATCCCAGTTACTTGTGCAAAGGGCCATCAGGTCCAGTGGGCACCGATGTAGAGTGGAGCCAATCTCACTACACCTCTTTTACTCCTTGTCTGGAGTTTGGATGGTCTCAGCATTCAGAAAAGAGGCTCAGGAGTTGACTGGCTGCTGCAAGACCAGCACAAGAGGAACTCCATACAGCACCCATGCTTGGGGCTGGTTTCTGCTGCTGGCTCCCCTGTGCCATCTGGAGCAGTCATAACAAGGAAGCTATTCTCAGCTCCATTTATATGTCTGCCTGAGATCTCTCTTGCTGTCAAAATCGGCTCTCCAAGGCAGTAAATAGTTGTTTGGAAAAGAGCAAGTGGGTGATGAGCTTGTCTCCCTGGCTGAATAAATCCTCCTAATGCTTTGGTGAGGTATAGGGGGATTGCTGAGTGTGCCAGTGAGAGCAGCCAGAGTTTATATGGCTAAAGGGCAAGAGAAGGACTGTCTCCTCCCTTCCTAGAGCAGCTTGAAAGGTAAATGGCACTTGGGAAGGGAGATCAGGTGCCAGAGTCCAGTCTGACCCACTGGGAAGGCAGGGGTTTTCCACTCTATTCTTCAGAACAGCACAGTGCTGGAGCCCAGCACCCAGGGAGGCAAGAGCTTCCTGCCCCCAGGTGCAGGTTGGAGCTCCCCAGGGGATCTGTGTGTATTTGTGAGGATCTGTATGTATTTGTGGGGACACAGTTCTAACATTTGATCTATCAGCAGTGAGATTTTCTCCAGGGCTTTAGTCAGTCCTCGCCAGGGCAGGCTCAGAGTGAGGGAAGTGGAGCTCAGCCTGGCTGTTGGTACCCATCCTCTGGGCTAAGTGGATCAGTCTGTGTTACTGTAGCACTCATCTCTAAGCCAGAGGAGTAAGAAGCAGCTGCTCTGGCAGAAATCTGTGTGTTCTGCACAACAGCAGGTCCTCTCCATCCTCTATCCACCCAAGGTGAGTCTTGGGCCCAACAGCACCATCCCTCTTTCACTTGCAATTCCACTCAGTTTGAGTTTACCAGAACTTCTGCAAAGTAACACCTTCTTCCAAAATAGCTCCCCATGCAGATGGAGTCAATGGTTTTCAGTAGCAGCAGAGCTGCAGAGCCACCCAGGAGAAGGTATGGGATAGGTGCTTCTCAGTGCTTCCCAATGCAATGGGAATGGCAGTGCCTGCAGACAAGCCCTTCTCCTGAAAAATTCTTCAGCCAGATCTGGTTGACTGTGGATCAGATCTCCTTAGGATGTGTCTTAACATCTTTCCCTTGACAGTTACAAGCCTGTGATTTTAATAAGGTATTGAAAATCCAAGCATGGTGTCAGGCTCTGTCTGTCTGTTTCCTCTGTCTGCTCTACAGATGCAAAGATGCTAAAACTGAAAGTGCTGATTAAATTGCTGAAGAGCAGAAGCTCTGTGGCTTGGTGGGGACAGTAAGAGGCTACAGTAGAGCAGCAGAGGATGGGTGGATGGGAGCTGAGCAGAGAGGGTCAGTTTCACCATCCTGGACTGGATAAGCCCAAATCTTCCAGGTTGGGAAACCCCTCCTGCTAATAAGTATGTGTCCATTATGCAGATTTGGAGAAGAAATGCTTGAAGACATGGACAAGCTCTGAGTCACTTGCTTCTGTGCCCAAGGAGGGATGAGGGGCTGGGGAAGCAGCATATTGTGCCTATAACTCTGTCCATGGTTTGCTCTTTCCTCATTCAGGCATTTCTCTTCTGGGAAAGCCCAATTGCAGCCTCCATCCAAGAGCAGTACTGTGAGAGCCTGCTGCCTGCCACCAACCACACAGGTGAGTGCCCTGTGACCCCAAGCCATTCCCAGGGTATTCCTGTGGCAGGGATGGCAGGAGGAGGGGGTGAAGGAGTATCTCCAGGTTGAATGGTTGCTCCTTTTTGGGGAGAGGTGGGACATGCTGAGGTTGCATTACAGTCCTGTGCTGACTGCTGCAGCATCCTCTTTGGAGAGTGACAGTTGAGGCAGATAGAAGGTGCAGAGCTGAGGAGAGCTAAAAATAGAGAAAATCAATGTCTTTTGGGCTGAGCTCGAGGTGGAGGTAGGCAAAAAGACATCTGACCAGTCCCTGCTCCCACCTATGCCCAGGGATAAGAGGACCTTCATCCCCTCTGTCCACAGCCTTCTGCCATCCTTTTGCCCAGGGGTGACAACTGGAGATCATGAATTTCTGCAGAGACCACATCACCAGCTTGATTTGTCTTCCATGTGCTCAGGGTTCAGCCACCCACAATCCTCCTGCACTCCTAGATGTGTGTCACTGAGCACACTGGGAGGCCATCAGCCTGGAGGAGCGTCTGAGGATACGGCCTTGGCCAGAGATTGGGTTAGCTGAGCAGGGTGAGACCAGTAGGGTGATGGGCAACTCACTCCTACTAAATACTCGTCCATCTAACCAGGTCAGGCCCAAGATGTGTTTGTGCCAAAACTGGCTTTTGGCCCATATTCAAGGCATGATTTGGGTGTCACCTCAGCAGTGACATGTCTGCTTTGGTGACAGCTTTTGAGAGAGGAAAGGTGGTGGAGGAAAACTGAAGGAGCTCACAGGGAAAAGGGGAAAAGTCCTTCCCAGCTCAGGGATGCTGCAGTGCTGGTTTTCTCCACAGCTGAATGAAGAACCAGAGCAGGCTCTGAGCAGTCACTTGGCCAGCTCCAGTCACTGTTGCTGGGAGCAGGTCTCTCCATCAGGGTGATGGATGGCTGCAGAAGCCCGACACTGACAGATGGCTGCCCAGCTCCCATTAACAGCAGCATTAAAAACTCCTTCTTAAAAAATTACAACTTGGCACCAGCTGATTCAGTGCTGGAGGCAGCCCAGGGCATACAGCCCTGTGAGGAGAATCACCAGAGCACCTCCAGCCCCTGAGATGGAAGTGGAAAGCTGAGGGAAAGCAAGGCTGATGGCAGCAGAGGAAATGCCTGTGTATCTCTGACCTGGTGCAGACAACAAGCCTGGCTATCACTCATGTAATTTGCTGCCTGAAGGTTTCATCACTCTGCTCAGCAAAGTGGTTGTCCTTGGCCATGTTAGGTTGTGATAAATGGCATTTATTTTCTTCTTCCCCATCGTCCCTGGTACAACATTAGTCCATCTCCATAGGCACTGACCCATAGAAGCAATGGCCAAGCACTGCAGGGAATTTTTGTGATGCACAGACCAGCTGGTGTCAGAGACCAGAGATTCCTTGTGCCCAGGTCCTGGCCTTTGCCCACCCACTGCAGAAACCCCCTAAACCCAAGGAAAAAGGCAGAGAGAGAGGATAATTTCTGCCATGGCTTTGCACTACAATTCCCACCACTCTCAAGCTGCTTTCTGCAAGGACTGGACTTTGATCTGTAGGAACCGGTTCCTAGGATTTAGTGTCCCATCACCCTGTGACAGAGAAGCACAACCTCTCAGGCTCCGGCTCTGCAAAATCTCCAGCCTCTGAGGCATCCAACTCATCATCCCCGAGTAACTCATTAATTTGGGACAGGGCTGGTATATGTGAGACCTCATTCTAGCTCTGGGATGGGGCTTGGAACAAGAGGTAGAGATTAAATTAATTGGCTTTTGTCTGCTGCTTGGTAAGTGGAGCCCAGTGCCAGCTCTCATCCTCAGGGTCCATTTAAGCTGCGATTCAGGCAAGGATTCCTAGGGAGGGATATTTACAAAACTGCAAACTTTTTTTGGAGGCTGTTTAACGTGCAGCCTGGTTAGAATGATGCTAATGAGAATTGCAGTGAAGCCATGAGACTTAATTTGTTAATGCCTGCGTAACCGTTGGGAAATGGCACATGTCCAGAACACGAGCTTGGCTCAGAGGGGCATCAGCAGGATGTGTGATGGGGCCCTGCCTTGTGCCCACGTGCCACATTCATTCCTCCCTCTGAAATTTTGTCCAGTGTGAGTTCTCTCTTGGGTCACCCCTCATTGTTTAATCTCACCCTTTTTAATGAGGAGACATGGCTATCACCAGGCCACACAGTGCTCTGCACTTATCTGGGAAGGTCTTTGCTGGTGGAAATATGGTGGAGGGAGACCCAGGGTGATGCTCATGGTGTTCTTGCCTTCATCCAGGGAAACTAAAGCAGCTGAGCACTGAAGAGCTCCCTTGTCCTGCCCCCTTATCAGCACTGATTCACCCACCTCCCACCAGGCACACTGTCTGCAATACATGCAGTCTACTCCTTTGGAGTTCAATGTCTGTGGACAGGCATGATGATCCAATCTGCTATTTTAGGAACCTCTCAGTGAGCCCCCAATTCTGGCTGGTGCTTGCCTCAGTAGCAGTGAATGTATCCTTCTCCAGAAAACACTTTTTCTCCATCACTTGAATTCAGCACAGTGATGCATTGGAGAAGTTAGGTCAGCTGCTCTCCCAAACATCTGGAAGCCAAGAAATTCCCAAATTAGGCTTGCAAAGGTATGCAGTGAGGTTCAGCATCCCTTCTTCATAGAGGACAGGTGCCTGTCCCAAGGGCTTCCAGCCTACAAACTGCCTCAAACCTGCAAATTTGTTGAAGTGACAATTTCAGCTCCGCAGGATCTGTGTGCAGCTGCTCCTCACCTCACCATGCCGTGAAGCCCATCAGGGAGGGGACAAAGTAACTTCACCCATGGGGGCAAAGCATCCCCTGGCAGCTGCAGGAACTTCTTACCACTGGAGGACTTTTCCAGGGAAGGAAAATGGGAAATCTGAGCAGATGGGAAAATCTCTTCCTAACTAATAGATGAAGCTTTCCCAAAGCAAAGCACTCAAGTGGAGTAAGCTCTGAGTGCTCCGAGGGTTCCTTTACCAATTGTGGTGTTGGATCAACCCAAGGAGATGACACTCAATTGCTTATAGCCCTTTTGGGTCCTGGCTACCCAATTCACTCCTGCAAACTCTTAAACTATAACTTGGTGCAAGTTCACCAAAAGCAAAGGAAAATGACACCAAAGCTAGGCAGAGCTGAAGAGGAATGTCTTTTTAAAAATTTTTTTTAGCTGGATTTTTTTGAAAGGAGAGGAAATAAATAAAATCAGATTGGTCCAGGTAAAACAAAGCCTATGGCTGAGAAGCACAGGGGAGCAGGGAGTGATGAGAACATTTCCATGGCAGGCACTTTATCATAGACAGGTCTGGAAATACATTCCACAGCAGGTGAGAGTTTGACCAAGAAAGACATTTTACACCTACTCCAGCTCTGCTCCCTGAACCTCTGACTCTGCTCCAGCAGTTCCTTCTCCTGCCACTGCTGCTTCCTTCACCCACTGAATCCCTGCAGGGGAGAAACTCAAATTCATAAAAGGTCAAATTAGCAACATCAGTGCTTATTTTCCTTTAACCTCCTTGGCATCTCTCCCACCAGAGCAGAGATACTAATAAAGGAGATGTGCAGGGGTTAGAGGCAGCAATGAATCCTGGCAGGGATTTGGCACTGATGGGGAGCAGCGATACTGGGGCAGGTTTGGGAAATGTAACATTTTGAGTAAACTTTATGGAAAAATCATAGTGTTTTAATTGCATACTTGTGTCAGCCAGGTTATTGTTTGTCTAGATTGCTTATAAAGCAATTTTCCTTCATTATGGCCCAAACTTGGCCTTTAGGTACACCTGACATCTTCTAGAAGGAGCAAAAATGTTGTTCACTACAGCCTTTTTTATTTCCTTTAAACTAGACCCACCACCCCATTCTTCAACAGATCTACATGCTCTTTAGTTTGTTCTTGCTGCTTAGACTGTGACAGCTCTTCTTATTGCCCTTCTGTTTCACTTCTTGCTGAGTTTGAATCTTACACTCCAAGTTATTGTTCATTTCTTCCTTGTAGCCTCTTCTTACTTCCACCTGTAAATGCCTTCTGCATTTGAGTTCAGCCAGAGCTCCCCATTCAGCCATATGGATCTCCTGACACATTTTCTCAGTCTGTAAACTTCAAAGCATGTGATTCCTGTGCCTGAAGGAGGCTACTCTTGATAACCTAAAACATCTATGGCTAGGGGGTTGGGATGTCCCCTCAGTCCCTGGAGGTGTTAATGGCCAGGGTGGATGAGGTACTGAGCAATCTGGTCTAGTGGGAGGTGTCCCTGCCTATGGCAGGAGGGTTGGAACTCGATGATCTTTAAGGTCCCTTCCAACCCGAACTATTCTATGATCCTATGATTCTGCTCCATCATCTCAGAAGTTGGGATGTCGGTGGAAACTGGCTTACATTCCTAAATTTCATGGTCATGGAGGAGGGAAGAAGGTGAGGAGATTTTTCTGGTAGGAAACAGTGTTGTGGTACATGGCAGTGTGAGTTGCAGCTCCAGCAGGTAAACCACACTTTGAACTGGATGCAGTAAAATCACATCCAGTTACTCCCTACAGCTGTAGAGAAACCACAAATCTTTGCTAATTAAAGTCTGCCAGTCAGGGATTATGCTTCTTTGCTCACCCACCAGCACAGACCAGGCCATATCAGGGAATAAAGCCCTTGTTGCTACTGTTGGTGATAATTCCACAATGACTCTACAGACAGAAGGACATGATATGCACCAAACCCAGCCCTCTATGATATATATTCTATAAATGCATACACTGGACATGGTCAGTCTTGAGTGACAATCATAGAATCATAGAATAGTTTGGGCTGGAAGGGACCTTAAAGATCATCGAGTTCCAACCCCCCTGCCATAGGCAGGAACACCTCCCACTAGACCAGGCTGCCCAGTGCCCTGTCCAGCCTGGTCTTGAACACCTCCAGAGAGGGGACATCCACAACCTCTCTGGGCAACCTGTTCCAGTGCTTCACCACCCTCACTGGAAAGAATTTCTTTCTTATGTCTAGTCTAAATCTATCCCCCTCCAATTTATATCCATTGTTTCTAGTCCTCCCATCCGATATTATGTTAAAAATTCCTTCCCCTGCCTTTCTGTAGGACCCCCTCAGGTACTGAGAAGTTACTATGAGGTCCCCTCTGAGCCTTCTCTTCTCCAGGCTGAACAACCTCAACTCCTTCAGCCTGTCTTCATAGGGCAGTTGCTCCAGCCCTTTGACCATCTTCGTGGCCCTTCTCTGGACCCTCTCCAACAGCTCAATGTCCTTCCTGTGTTGAGGGCTCCAGAACTGGACACAGTAACTCCAGGTGTGGTCTCACCAGTGCTGAGTAGAGGGGTAAAATCACCTCTCTTGACCTGCTGGTCACACTCCTCTTGATGCAACCCAGGATTTGGTTGGCCTTCTTGGCTGCGAGTGCACACTGTTGGCTCATAACACTTCAGACATCCTGACATCAGCTCAGGAGCACCATGGCCTCATGTCTGGTGGTGCTGGCCCAAGATAAACATGTTCATTCTCTATGAATTGTCTCTAAATCTTCAGCAGATGATCTGCAGCTGGAGAGCTTTGCCCTACCAGGCTTCACAGGGCTGAAGCTTGGAGCCATCTCAGGAGCCTCAGTGAGCTGAAGCAAGATGGAGAGGGATGCTTTGTTTCTGAGGGATATTGCTGTAGTTTTCTTGAGACAGTTATTGCAATGCATTTGTCTCAGTGCAAGTCCCTGGACAGTCAGTTTTTTTCTTAGGGAGAAAATAAATTTGTTATATCTCTTGAAAATAGCAAAACCTAAAGGAAATAGGATTGAGAAGGGATCTGAGGGACTTCCCCTGTGCCACATTCCCTGTCTCAAAGCAGGACCAGCTCCTCCCTACCCCAAATGCCATGTTTCTGCTCAGGAAGGAGCCAGATCAGGGGAACTGGGTGCATGGAGGAAATTTATTGAATTTTCCCACTGTAATACTACAGAGAACAAAGCTGAGTCTGTGCACCCAAAGGTGCTGAGAAAGCTGGAGGAGAACCTGAAGAGTAATAATCCCCAACAAACACAGGCTGCAGAGCAGATATGGAAGCATTTAGCACTGATACATATACTTTTGATGCTAAACAAGGCTCTGAGTGATGGAAGCCTTGTGAGGCTGGGGAGTAGCTGGAGGAGACAGTGGTGCTGGGCAAGCTGTATGTAGTAGCCCTCACAGCAATCTGTGCCTTCACCATTTTCTCTTAACCCTTCCCCAGCAAGAGATTCTTTTTCTTTTTTTCCCCTCTGAAGAAAACAGAAAGAGCAGCATCTGTTCTCTGCAGCTTTTCTTCATCAAGCTTTTCTTAGCATGAGCCTGGGAAAAGTATTACAGGCACCCACTGAATCCAAAACTGATGGGTCAGACCTCAAAATGCTGCCAGGAGTAGTGGAGGTGGGAAAGCCTCAGGGTGAAGTTCCAGGAGCCTCCTGCAGCCAATGCTCACCCTGCCCCAAGCCTCAACATTACCCCACAACCCCAGCCCCAACCCCTGCCCTCTCCTTGGAAATGTTCAAGGCCAGTCTGAACAGGCTTTTGAGCAACCTTTTATCTGGGGGTGGTGTCCCTGCCCACATCAGGTGATTGGAACCAGATGATCTTTGAGGTCACTTCCAACCTAAATCATTCTATGATTCTCTAACAAGGAGGCTGGGCTCCTGGTGATGCTGCGTCAGGTTGACCCCAGCATCAGTGCTGTGGTGGGACTGCAAGACCCATCCACCTGGTTTGTCATCTGGTGGGTGGCCATGGTATTTTAGTGAAAGTACCAATTAACATTGAATCAAATGCCTTGGAGAAATGTGGAGATGTCACATCCAGACTTGAGTAGAACAATCCGCCTTTGCCTGACCACATCATTTCCATGGATCTACCAGGGGTTTGGTTATTAATGGTGTTATTGTGGTTTTGTTCTCCTGATGGAGAACATTATTGCTGCAACTCTCTGGCTCTTCTGCCTTGTAATTCCCAAATCTTCCTGCTTGTCCTCCCCAAGAGTCTGTGCCCTAGCACAGCCTTTGGGCTGAAGACAAACTCCATTTTCTCCCCATCCCCTTGAGCCTCAGTTTCACTCCTGCAGCCCAAAGGCTGTGCTAGGGAAACTGAGGCTCAAGGGGATGGGGAGAAAGTGGAGTTTGTACTCAGCCCCACCAGTCACATGAGGTTTTTCTATGACTGCTCTGGGCATTAGCACTGTGCAACCCCCATTTTTCTGGGCTGGGTTATTCCAAGGAAAGCTTTTCCTGTTCCAGATATACATGCATGCAGTTTCTTCTTATCTGGGTGGATTCCCAGGTGGAGAGCACTTTGCAATTTAACTTTGTCCTTAGTTGAAGCAATTACCAGTTGTTTTTTTTTACCTGGAAGAATATGATCTTAAAAATTTTAAAAGGGACTTTATTTTCCATGACCCTCTATTTTGCATGTCAAATATGGGTCAGAACAGCTAAGGAGCTCAACAAATGCAAATGGATGCAGATAAGCACAGACACACGCACTAGCCATGATTAAACATGCTTTGTTTCCTAAGAAACACTGGCTTAAAACAGTTAACTTAAAATGAAGGTTGCCACAGCAACCATACACATTAGCAAAGTGAAAAAACAAAGGTCACTGTTAAAATTAATTTTTCACTACAAGTTCTGGAAAGCAGAAGGTGATGCTTCCCATGCTCTGGTGCTTCCCCAGCTCACACATTTGGAAGTTGTCTTCTCTTACAAGATATTTGAAGAAAATCTTTCTTTTCTTTGCACTGAAAATTCGCTGTGAGAACATCCCATGAAACTGAGGAGACAATTTTTCCAATAATCAGGGAAAATAAATAGTGCCATGGAAACTTTCATCATATTAAGAACATGATATTGTGCTTTGTTTTATCTGATCACTTTTTAGCCAGCCCTATCCAGAGGAAATCTGAGGAACAGCATTCAAATAACATCCATCAAATTCAGACAGAGTGGAAACATTGTGTTCTCACACCCAGAGAGCTGTGAATTGGGGTGTTTTGTCTTAGGAAATGGCAATGTCTGTCTCTGCACCAGCAGCACAAACATCTCTGGTACCTAGGAGTGGTTTGCATGCAACTCTGCCCCTTCCAGGGTTGTGCCAACTGTCAGAGATTGTCTTTCATTAATATTACAGCCCTTGTTCTTTGTCAGTCACTGTGAGCTGTAGCTGAGATACTTGGCTACTGTACAGGTTCTAAATATACATTATGCATAATATAGATTATGCATAAAAAAGCCTGCAATCTGTCCTACCTAATGCCTCCATTTGCACACTGGTGTATCTGGGAAAAGCACACAAGCCCCATTTGAAAGCTAATTTGGAGTATTTAGAATCATAGAATAGTTTGGGTTGAAAGGGACCTTAAAGATCATCGAGTTCCAACCCCCCTGCCATAGGCAGGGACACCTCCCACTAGACCAGGCTGCCCAGTGCCTTGGCCAGCCTGGTCTTGAACATCTCCAGAGAGGGGGCATCCACAACGTCTCTGGGCAACCTGTTCCAGTGTTTCACCACCCTCACTGGAAAGAATTTCTTTCTTATGTCTAGTCTAAATCTACACCCCTCCAATTTATATCCATTGTTTCTAGTCCTCCCATCGATATTATGCTGGAAGAGATCAATTGGAATGAATGGGAAGAAGACTGTGCATCCAGGGGGTGTGAAAGGATTGGAGAGGCTCTGAGGAGCCTCCCACCAGCAGCAGGCTGAGGACACCATGGGGAAAGGGGAAACCTGGCTTATCACTGGCTGATGAGTGTCTGCATGCCAAAGTCATGGTTGAAGAAGGGAGCAGGGCTGGAGGATTGGAGCCAGGAAAGACCAAGGGAACTTGGAAGGCTGGGTCAGAAAACAACCTTTGTGTCAAAAATGTGCTTGACGCAGGTGCTTAGAAGGTCCAGAGTAATAGCCGTGGCCAGGATGGGTCAACCAGCCCTTGGGGAGTCTTGGCACAGACCTCATTTGTTGTCTGGGGGCTGAACTTGGGACCCATCAGCTTAGCTGGGACTGGCGCTCTCCAGGCAAACCTTGAACCTTCAACAGCTTGGCTCACAAACCTCCACTAACCCTCTACCCTTCTTCCCAACAGGTCCCCAGTGCAATGCCTCAGTAGACCTGATTGGCACATGTTGGCCCCGGAGCGCAGTGGGACAGCTGGTTGCTCGACCCTGCCCTGAATATTTCTATGGCGTGCGGTACAACACCACCAGTAAGATGAGTAGCACTGTGGGGGGGCATGGGGGACAAAAAGGGATGAAAGAATGCAGAGGGCTGTGAGCATCAGGGACTGCAGGGGAATGAGTGACAACACACCCCTGCCTGGGTACAGAGCTCACAGGGATGCTCTGTGGAGTCTGTCCACCAAAAAAGGAAAAAAGCCTGAATTTGAAGAGATTGATTTCACAGCAGTGGCTTTATAAGCAGGTCCTTTTGGACATATGGCCTCATGAAGTGAGGAGAAGGCACATGTCCTTGTCTTGGGAACAAGGGAAGAAGAGGGAGCCTGCTCTGTTGATGGAGGTGGCACAAAGTTCTGCAACCCCCAGCTGAGCAAGGACTGGGGGACCTTGTATCTCATCCCCTCCTAGAATGGGTGACTGCCTTGTCACTGCCAATGATGTGATGGGAACAGGGGACAAAGCAAAGTCACTTGGAAAGTGCCCAAAGCCATTCCTAGCAGCTGGTTGAGTTTCTGACCGCCCCAGTTCTGATTTTCATTAAAAAAACCCATCTTGCTTCCAGCAGAAAACATCCGATTTTTTCTATCCTACAAGTTTTTTTGCAGCAGTGGAAGATGGCATCCATGCAGCTCCTGATTTGTGGTGCTTCTTGTGCCATTTTAGGAGTCTCTTTGAATTAATCCATACTTGTGCCAGCCTAAGAACTATTCCTGTCCCATTCCATGACCCTGATGAGTCTTGTGATCTCTCCTGTTAATAGCAGAATCTCACCATCACCCCAAAGCTGTTGTGGCCATCACTTCCAGGCGAGCCTTACTGCTTTGCCATCCTTGCTGGGAAGTGGAGAAAACTCCTAATGCAGGGGAAGGAGTGAAAACTTTACACTGCCAAGGAAGCAGCACCCACAGGATGGCACCTGGTCCCTAAAAAAGGCACAGAGAGGAAAAGCAGCATCAAAGCTGTGCCTACAGGAAAGCTGAGGAGGGGCTGTTTGCCAGGGCACAGAGTGTCAGGATAAGGGGCGATAGTTTGAAATGAGGGCAGGGTTAGATGAGACATGAGGAAGAAGTTCTCACCCATGAGGGTGGTGAGACTCTGGCTCAGGCTGCCCAGAGGAGGCCCCATCCCTGAGTCATCCAAGGCCAGGCTTGATGAAACTCTGAGCAGTCTGATCTAGTGCAGGATGTCCCTGTCACTGCAGGGGGTTGGACTACAAGGCCTTTGAAGTTCTCTTCCAGTTCCATGATTCTGTGATTCTGCTTCATCTCAGTGGCTGGAGGCACTGGTGCAAACCAAAAGTCCTCAGAAGCAGCTGTGAAATATTCTGGGCAGTTTGGTTCTGCAGCCACAACTGAGGCAGCATCTGAATTGGCTTCAAAGCAAAAGATGCCACTGGATCCCTAGAGGGGATCATTAGGCCACATATTTGTGCCTGTCCTCATGCCCTGCTCCCTCTCTTTCAGACAATGGCTACAGGGAGTGCCTTTCCAACGGGAGCTGGGCAGCACGGGTCAACTATTCCCAGTGCCAGGAGATCCTCAGCGAAGAGGTAGGACCTTGGCATCCTCTCAGCTGGGCTCTTGGCAGCAGGGTGAGGGACAGATAATGGAGTTTGCCAAAGGGTAACAGCATCCTTGTCAGGAATGAGCCAAGAGGACTGAGCATGCAGCAGCATCCTAGATATAAGGCTGCATGCAGCTCATATGATCCATTTCTTGATTTGCATTTACGTTCCCTGCCAAAAATAAAGCCATGCCTATTTCCTTCCCAGTTAAAGAATCGAGAGGATTTGTCAGGTCTCCTGGCCCCAGGGCCACTAAGTGCAGGTCAGCATGCTCTTCAGCCCCACCACTTTCCTCCAGCTCCCTCCTGATAAAAGCACTCAGTGAAAACCCCATCCCTCCCTACTGGCAATGAAATAAAGGAAATTTTTAGGAAGCTGGAAGGGATAAAAAAAGAGGACTGAGTAGGTCAAGCCACTCCTCAGAGCAGAGAAGAGATAAGGGGTGCTCATTTCCAGTTGCAAGCCACCTCTGGTATTTAAGATGCTGACATCTCTTGCCAGGAATGGTTTTCTCACTTGTTTAATTGCTAATTCACAGAGTGTATGAATGCCTAACAGTGGGAGCAATCAATTAATTTAATTATTGCTCACATCTTCCCTGAGATCCCCTGCTCCCTCTGCAAAAATTCATCCCAGCCTCTCAGCTGCCCTCAGGGCAGTGGGGAATGAACTGAGATATCAGATGTCACACTGCCATCGAGCTTGGCTGAATTACAGCAGGATTTCCCCAGATGAGGAGCTGGGGATGTTCCAGCAATGAGAAGCAGTGATGTAGCAGCTGCAACCCTCAACTGCCTAGGACTGGATAGGATCCTGGCCCCCTTCTAGGGCTGTATTGATGACTCTCCTGGCTGTGTTAGCCATATCAAACCAGCCATGTCCCCTTCCTGCCACATCTCCACTGTCCCACACCAGGTGGGCTCCCATTAGTTTCTGAAAAAGGTCCCAAAACTTGAAGTGCAGCTCTTGGAGGGGGTTGGGGTAACCAGGGCAGTTGCTGACCCCCTCTCTGTCTGCCTCCACCAGAAAAAGAGCAAGCTGCACTACCATATTGCTGTCATCATCAACTACCTGGGCCACTGTGTCTCGCTGGGGGCTCTCCTCATGGCATTTGTCCTCTTCATGCGCCTGCGGTGAGTGACCCAACCTGCTGGGGGGATGACCCTGGAGAGGTCCCTGTGGCTGGAGATGCACCAAGCCCATGTGTTTTGCCATATCCTTCCCCATGGCCATTGCTCTCCAATCTGGAGGTATCTTGCCTATCTCAGGTTAACTTTCCTCCTGCTGCTTTTTTCAATGCACTCAGGGAGGCAGAAAGTTGTCCTTTGCACCATCAAACTCCTGGCCTTGGTTCTGTGCACCTCACCCAGGTCATGGGCCCAGAAGTTCACTCTTAGGGTCCCAATTAAGTCATTTAGCTCCACAAAGAGCACTGTCCTCCCCCAGGCCACATGCAGCCAGCCCCCCAAACACTCACCATGCTCTGACAGCCCCACATTCCTCAATCTCCAGGAGCATCCGGTGCCTGAGGAACATCATCCACTGGAACCTGATCACAGCCTTCATCCTACGCAATGCCACCTGGTTTGTGGTGCAGCTCACGATGAACCCAGAAGTGCATGAGAGCAATGTGGTAGGTGCAGCTCTGCTGCTGGCGTAAGCCTGCTCCTGAGTCATTGACTTGTTGTGGGGAGCTTGAAGATCTTAACAACAAGGCTGCAAAAGCAGCTCGAGGGGCCAAATGGGGCTGCCTTGTGGTTGGAGGACAGCCCAAGCCTCTGAGAAACATGCTCCTCACCATCCATGTCTTCTCCTAACCCCCTTTTCAGGCCTGGTGCCGCTTGGTCACTGCTGCCTACAACTATTTCCACGTCACCAACTTTTTCTGGATGTTTGGTGAGGGTTGCTACCTGCACACAGCCATCGTGCTCACCTACTCCACAGACAAGCTCCGCAAGTGGATGTTCATCTGCATCGGCTGGTGTAAGTACCAGGATTTTCCCTTCACCCACCAGGTACCAAAGGTTTTTGTAATGGGTGCTGCCCACCCCCATCCTCTACATCCAGCTCTTCTTGTACCCAAATAGCTGCAGAATGTCTAGCAAGAGAAGCCTGGAGAAGAGAAGGCTCAGGGGGGACCTTATAGTAACTTCTCAGTACCTGAGGGGGTCCTACAGAAAGGCAGGGGAAGGAATTTTTGATATAATATGGGATGGGAGGACCAGAAACAGTGGATGTAAATTGGAGGGGGGTAGATTTAGACTTGACATAAGAAAGAAATTCTTTCCAGTGAGGGTGGTGAAGCACTGGAACAGGTTGCCCAGAGAGGTTGTGGATGTCCCCTCTCTGGAGGTGTTCAAGACCAGGCTGGACAAGGCACTGAGCAGCCTGATGTAGTGGGAGGTGTCCCTGCCTATGGCAGGGGGGTTGGAACTCGATGATCTTTAAGGTCCCTTCCAACCCAAACTATTCTATGATTCTATGATTCTAAGAGCAGGAGGATGGGGTTTGCATGCCTGTAACAGCACACCCCGCGTGAGAAAACTGAGGTTCCAGCACAATTTGATGGCAACATTGCACCCCTGACACTTACTCTGTGTGTTCATCCCCAGGTATCCCCTTCCCTATCATTGTTGCCTGGGCTGTTGGGAAGCTGTACTACGACAACGAGAAGTGAGTGCTCTCATTGCCCTTCCCCTTCCCACCCCAATTTCTCAGAGATGAGGTGTGCTGAGGCTACAGATCCTGCTAGGAAGGGCTGACCGGGTACACAGAAAGGGTGGGAGGAAAAATACGTGATATTCTGTTTCCTTCTTTTACCTCACTTATAGGGAGCCCTGCCCCAGCTGCTTGCTGCTCATTTTTTTCCATTTAAAGGGCAAATGAGATTTTTAAGGGGGAGAAGGCACAATTAAGCCCAAGGTCCTCCAATGCATTTGCTAAATGGAGCTGGGATTTGATCTACCAGCAGAGATATAAACTCCCACCACCTGAGCCATTTTCACAGAGACTTGCTAATGGAGGACTTAACAGGCACCTGAGAGTTCATCCTGTGGACTGAAGAATTAAAAGGAGCACATTTAGATGAATGGGAGCTCATCTTGTTTTTCTGTGATAGTTTTGCACCTTCTGCAGCCCTGTGCTACACACGCAGGCACACCTCCCATCTAACAAAGCCACAACAAGATGCTCCCAGGACACAGATAGACCTGCCTGACCTCCCTTAGGGTCTAACTGGGGACAAAATCAATTTAGACCTGAGGATGTGTCAGATTGTTCCCTTTTCTCCTACAATAACCAGTTCCTGTATGGGGACCAGAGATACCCCTGTGGGCCTTCCCATACTCCCAGAGGAGCTATTTTGTAATTGGTGCAGCAGTTTAACCTGCAGCTTTCACCCTATGGACAGTGGCTTTGCAGAGGTGGTGCAAGGGAAGAAGTAAACCCAGGACCTGGCATCCAAGACCAGACTTGCTGAGGCTCTGAGCAACCTGATCCAGTGCAGGATGTCCCTGCTCACTGCAGAGCTGTTGGTCTAGATGGCCTTTGAAGGCTTTTTCCAGCTCTATGATTCTATGACCCTCCATGCCTGGCCCCAACATGGCTTGTCTCCTTGCCTTGCAGGTGCTGGTTTGGGAAGCGCGCAGGAGTTTACACTGACTACATTTACCAAGGCCCCATGATCCTGGTGCTTCTGGTAAGTGCAAAATTGACCTTGCTTACTAAATACAGGGTCCTTTCCCTCTGTAGATGGGAGAAGTAACAGGGTCTCACCCCCTCCCTTCCTTCAGCATCTCCCTACAGCAGCAGTGCTGTGAACCCTGTGAGCCCCAGTGCCCCACACCCAAACTGCACCTTCATAGAATCATAGAATAGTTTGGGTTGGAAGGGACCTTAAAGATCATTGAGTTCCAACGCCCCTGCCATAGGCAGGGACACCTCCCACTACATCAGGCTGCTCAGTGCCTTGTCCAGCCTGGTCTTGAACACCTCCAGAGAGGGGGCATCCACAACCTCTCTGGGCAACCTATTGACATCACTTGTCCCCCTCACTGGAAAGAATTTCTTCCTTTTTTCTCCCTCCTTGCTCAATGCGGAGAAAGCCCAAGGGAACATGTGCCATCGGCACCAACCGCCCTCGCTGGATAATGAGTCAGCTTCTCCTTTCTCAGACCATCAGGTAGCCAGGCCACCTCTAACTGGTGTCAATTGTGCCCGTCCCTGTGCTGACTTCCCACCCCTCCATTAGCACTTTGGCAACAGAGAGAGTGGCCAAGTGGCTGCTTGCTGTGGTGGCAGCCACTCTCCAAGTTCTCTTTGGCTTTGTTATATTGGCCTCCAACTTCTTCACCTTCAGCCCTCCCTCTAACACTTGCCTTTCCCTGACAATTTACTGGTGTGCCCTGTGGCCCTGCTCCCTTGATCAAACTCCTAAATCTTACTGCAAGAGTGCTATAAAAATGATTGCATGGAAGGAATAGATTGTGTTCAAGAGGAAACATTCCCACCTGCCTTGGCACAAGCCATTGCCTCTGCTAAGAAAGTGGAAAGCAATGTTGGGTGAGCAGACACTAATCAGGTGCCCTCTTCCTTCCAGATCAACTTCATCTTTCTCTTCAACATTGTGAGAATCCTCATGACAAAGCTCCGAGCTTCAACCACATCAGAGACTATCCAGTACAGGTGAGAGCTTTTGTAACCCTGCAGAAAACAGACCTGGAAGCTGCTGATTAGGCCAAGTTTCAAGGGAATGGGAGCATGGAGAGCTGTCCCTGCCTATGGCAGGGGGGTTGGAACTCGATGATCTTTGAGGTCCCTTCCAACCCAAACTATTCTATGATTCTATGATCTGAGAGCACCTGGAATGCTTTTTTGGATGCCATTGTATCTGGGGTTGTTCAGAAATCCTGGCTGGTGAGGCCTTTGTAGTGGAGAATGTGGATGATTGAATCTGCCTTCATCAGTGCTTCTCTCTTCATCATTTTCTGAGCAAGAATCAGGGAATCTGGATGTGTGCTAGGTCAAGAGAAGCAGGATTGAGGTGGAGGGTGACTTTTCCAGCTGAGAATGCTAAAATTCAATGTGGTCATTAGGAAGCACCATCTTTCCTCCCCACAGAGTAGTAAATTGAGATGAATGATTCAACTTGGGGTGAACAAAGATGAAGGTTATTGATATAAGCTGGCTGAAAATTCTGGTTTTCCAATATTTGCCTTATTTTGGCAGGGAAGGTTTTTCACCTTTGAGCAGAATGTTTTTATTTCCCAGAAACATTTTGTGGCTCAGGAAATCTTGGAGAAATTGGTAGGCTTTCAACTGTGCAATACTGCTGAAAACAGGCAATGGACAGCTCTGGAATGCTCCTGCTCACCTTAGATGTTGGAGGTTTTAGGTAAAAAGCTGATGGATGCCTTGCTGCCATGTCTGCTTCCCTGGGGAAGCTGCACTGCTGTCCCATTGCTTGCCAAACTGAAGATGCTGAGCATGATGTACTTGGTTATTTCCAGCTTCTCAAATGCCATCTTCCTGGATGGTGGCAATGGTGGTGGCTTTCCTCCTGGTCAGCAATGCAGAACAGGTCCCAGGCCCCAACCCTGCCCTGTCCTGTCAGCAATGACTTTTTCTGTTTTCAGCTTGTGTTGGAACATATCCCTTAACAGAATTTTTAAAGCAAAAAGTGTTGACTTGGCATTGTTCTCATCCCCTAATCTGACTGAATGAGATGCCAAGCCCCAATTCTGCCACTTGTATCAGCACTATTATTTTTCACAAATTGCACTTGTAATCTCAGCCAGAGCAGATATCAAATTAATTAACTGAGATAAGATTTTTTCATAAACCCATGTTAAAGGGTGTGAATTATTTTATCCTCCTTAATTCTTTTTTAATCAAGCCCTAAATCAACCAAGCTCAAGGTCAAGCCTCCACTATCCACTGCCCTTTTCTGGATGGTGAAACCACAAAAGGTGCCAATGCTCAAACCAGCCCTATCACTTGGGACTTGTAATGGGGAAGAGCTCACGGACAGACCAGTGTGGTACTGGGTGTGGGATGGGGAGTCACCACCATTCCCAGAGAGACATTACAGCAACTCAGGTCCATGTTTTCTCCCCAGGAAAGCAGTTAAGGCCACACTGGTCCTGCTGCCATTGCTGGGAATCACCTACATGCTGTTCTTTGTGAACCCAGGGGAGGATGAAATCTCCAGGGTTGTCTTCATCTACTTCAACTCCTTTCTGGAGTCCTTCCAGGTATGGTCCTCAGCACAAGGCTCCATCCCAATCCCACCCAAAAGAAATGTGGAGGAGCCCATCCCGTGCCTGATACTTCATTCTGCTCCTGCATCCCTCCAAAAACACACCTCCAAATCCCACCGTTGTTCCAAAGCTCCTGAGCTTGGGGGTGGCTGGTGGCCATAGCCCTGTGGTTGACTACGACTTATCTCCTTCCAGGGCTTTTTCGTATCTGTCTTCTACTGCTTCCTAAACAGCGAGGTGAGCACCAGGGGTGAGGATGGGGTGGGTGTACACCCTTCTTGCCAGAAAGCACAAGCTCAGTGCAAGGCTCTGTTCCTGCACAGAGCTCAGAGGGTGCTGGCACCGAATTCTCCAGCTGAAGATGTTTGTTATATCTGTCAGTGCCTTACCTCCAGCTCCAGACAAAGGTTGTGCTCAGGTGGGAGTGGTTGTGGTCAGTCTCCTCCTTCGGATGAGAAAAATCCATCCCCTGGAAACAGATGCCCTTGGGATGCCCCCCCCTTTGTTGTAGCAGAAGGGCCCAAGATCCCCTCATTCCTGGAAAATCCTTCACTAGGGTGATCCTCATACACCCAGGACATGGAGAGGGGCAAGTCCCAAACTCCGACCAAAACCCCAGGCAGCAGAAAGGAAAGGAGGTGAGAGCAGAGGCCAATCCTGAGACCCTTTATCTGGGCAGCTCTTTCCTCTGTCTCCTCCCAAAAGCTCTTGCACCTTTTCTGCCTCAGAAAAGTGTGCTCTAAACAAGCTTGCTGAACTATCAAATCAGAAATAGTTGATACAGGAGGAAAAGAGATCTGGATCAGGGCTAGCTGGTGAACCAGAAGCACATCAGACCATGCAATTCATGGTCCTTCTTCTCCCAGCTGGGCTGGCTGGAGATTTCACCCAATGACACCATCTCAGCCACACAAGTCCAGTGCCAGGGCCACTCCTCACTGCAGTCATTGAAAAGGCAATTCTTTTCTCTTTATCTGACATTCAAAGAACCATCAAAGAAATGCCAATAGCATGAACCAGACAAGTTACAAAACCTTCTCTTGAATTCCTCCCAGCCCCCTGCAGTAGCCAGCATGGTGTGTGAGATGCTGACTCTCCTGCAGAATCTCTGCTGGGTTTTGTTTCTCCCCCTTGTTTCCATTCTGTGCTCAGAGGCACCACGGGTCTGTTACACCTCTCTTCACAGCTGCAGGGGCTGGATCAAACAGGGCTGGAAGCCTTGGGAGGTGACAGGGGCTGCTGGGACCCTCTCTACCTCCAGGGAGTTGAGAAGGACTTTTGTTAGAAAAGTCTGAGCATGGGGATGGCTGGGAGGACTAGAAACAATGGATGTAAATTGGAGGGGGGTAGATTTAGACTTGACATAAGAAAGAAATTCTTTACAGTGAGGGTGGTGAAGCACTGGAACCAGTTGCCCTGAGAAGTTGTGGATGCCCCCTCTCTGGAGGTGTTCAAGACCAGGCTGGACAAGGCACTGAGCAGCCTGATGTAGTGGGAGGTGTCCCTGCCTATGGCAGGGGGGTTGGAACTCGATGATCTTTAAGGTCTCTTCCAACCCAAACTATTCTATGATTCTATGATGCCTCTGAAAAACTTTGGAGAGCTGTGTGGTGACTAAATGATCCCTCCTCCATCTTGTGCCCCCAGGTCCGCTCAGCTGTACGGAAGCGATGGCACCGGTGGCAGGACAAGCACTCCATCCGCGCCCGTGTGGCTCGGGCCATGTCCATCCCCACCTCCCCAACCCGTGTCAGCTTTCACAGTATCAAGCAGTCCACAGCCCTCTGAACCAGCAGCGAGCTGACACATGGGATGGAGGAGCTAGTGTCCCCAGTATGTGGGACCCTTGATGTGGCAAAACACAGGAGGCGGGTCCTGCCTGCACCCACCTGTCCCACAGAGGACACAAACTCGCTGCAGCTAATGGGAAACCCTACAGAAGCTCCTGTCCTGCTTTCTGGCTGTGAACCTATGAGATAGGACAGCTGAGATGGTGCTTTGTCATCTCCCTGCCAGCGCTGTGACCTGCTGGGGGATGAGAGAAGGAGCCAGAGCAGCCTGGAGAGGCCTCCCTGCCTGCCTCCATCCTGTGCACAGTGGCCCATGTCCCATCTCTGCCTCTCAAATTTGTCACTACTTTGAGGTGACAGGACACCAGGACACCTTGTGGGACTAAACCCTAGGGAAGCTTGGTCAGCTTTCCAGTGAGTTCATGCTGGGATGCTGCTTTGGGAAGGAAAAAATTCTCTGCAGGGACCAAAGTCCTCTGTGTCAGTGGGGGATGGATGGAGAGCCCTGGGCTGCTGGTCCATGTTGCTTTATGTAGCTGTGATTTGTAGCACTGAGTATATTTGAGTCCTTCTCCTGTCCCTCTCCCAGTCCCCAGGAGGTCCCATAACTGCTGCTTGGTCTGACCAGGACATTTCTCATTTCAACACCAAGGATGTGAGGCAGGGGACAGGGATGTGTTCCATGAGCTCTGAGTGGTGATGAGTGGCTCACTGAGTGGTGATGGTCTGAGGTTTACTTCATCCTGGGGTCCATCCTACCCCAGATGGCTCTACAAGCCTTGGCAAAGACTCTGGATCTCAGGTGGATCCCTGTGCCCCTCCTCAGGGGGTGGAAAGGTGAGGGAGAGCTGTAGCAAAATCGTGGTTAATCTCCCCAAGGGGAGCTACCATGGTGACCTGCCATGGCTTTGCTCTCCTCCTTGCCCTGCTTTTTCCCATGCAGGAGGTCTCGGTGTCAAAGCTGCTCTTACTCAGGGGATTGGGCCAAATCATTCCCATGCTGAGTTCAGTGCCTTGGAGGAGCCACAGCCTCTCTCCCCTTGCTAGGGACGCCCTCCTGTGCAGCTACCAGGTCCCACAAGCTCCCTGACTGACCCACAATGCTCTGTTTGTCATGGTCAAAAGCAGCTGAGCAGAGAGGTCTATGCAAGGTGGACAGATTTGCCCCAACCTCCTCAGAGCCACATTTTTCCCCACCCCAGCAGGTTTGGGGATGCCCGTAACTCTATGAGCTTAATCTGCTTTTGTGTCCCAGGGATTTTGCCACTGAGGCCCCATAGGGTCCAATATGGGTCCTTTCTGTGCCTCAGTTTCCCCACTCTAAAGAACAAGCTTAAGTGTTTCCCACCCTGGGCAGTTTTAAACATCATGTAAAACATCATGTGTGATTTCCTCAGGATAAATCACCAGAAAGTAATTAATTATTTCTTCTTTTCTTTAAAGTGAGGCACAGACTGAAACCTCCAGATTCTTTAAGTGTCCAAGAAGTTCAGTACTTTGAAGTGAATTCCTCACATTTCCCTCCCACTGAGATCTCTTACCTGTATTTCTATTGTGCAGCCAAAACCAGAAGTACCCCATTGTCCATGGAAACATGCTGGGAGCAGCAATAGCTCCCAGCTTGATGGAGTGACCACAAGGAAGACCATGGTCATCACATGGGGCAGGTTTTGGTCCTTGCACAAGTTTATCCATCCCCCAGTAGTCTCAGAAACTTCCCCTTTCCCAATAGGAGGGTGAGAAAAAGAACCCTGGAGTTCTGCAGTGTGTAAACTGGCAGCTCCTGGCTTTATGGTTGTTTACAGGATTTCTCTGTTGGATGCTTTGGCAGGAGTTGATATAGATCTATGGGCTACAGAGAAGGGGAAATGTCCCATTGTACATTCAAGTCATGTTACCAAATAAGCATTGTGCTACATGGTCAATTTGTTTTTTTCTAAAGTGGCATCATTTTTGGTGAAAAAGAAGATGGAAATTGAAAAACCAAAGAAAGAAACACAAACTGAAGCATCTGCATTTTGTGTCACTGTAATTTCCTTCACTTCTCTGTGGTCTGCTTTGACTGACATGATTTTGTTCTCTGTAGCTGGAGAGGTGTGTGTATTCTCAGCAGCCTTTGATTAAAATTTTGATTCCTCTTACAAGGACTCTGGGAGCACATTTATCTTTTGGAAAAGGTAATCCTAGCACGGTCCTTCCCTGCTTGCCATGGGAACCTCCTCACATTGCAGTGGGCCCAGCATCCCAGAGAAGCACTGGGGGCAGCCAGGGTGACTTTTTGTCTCTACCCTGGTTCCACATGCCCTTAGAACAGACTCTCCATGAAGGTAACAATATCATCTAATCTAGGATGGGAGAGGGTGTCCCACACAAGTGTCATCAGGGTTAGAGAAAATCCTCCAAGTTTTCTTCAATGCTCCCTCTCACCATCTGAGCTAAGGTGAAACAAAAACTTAATGTGCTTTGCAGTGAGAGGGAGGGACGATTAAACCTGAATTTCATTTCATACATCAATGTTTATGAGTGAAATTCAGACACAAACATCTCTTTCCAGTCAAACTCTTCTGCTGCAGAATTAATTTGCTCATCACACAGAGCCTTGGAGAGTGCTGTAATTTGGTGAGCACCATGCACATAAATAATAATTACAGGTTCCTGCTGATTGCATGATTATATTTAAAGTTAACAAGTAATTCTGAGACTAATGATCTGACAATACTGGGCTCTTGACAAGGTTGTAGCCTGTTTGATATAATTCTGTATTAACCCTTGATGTTATCCTGGCCCCTCTTGGGAATGAGGGGAACCAAGAGGATGGGACTTCATGGAGCTACAGGGCATCCTGGGCTGGGAGCAAGACACATTCATGGGAGCCTCACTGGAGTATTGACATGGAGTTAAATTTAGTTTCTTATTTTGTGAACACATGGAACCCACCCTAGAGGTTGCCTCCAGCCTTGGGGTTGCTCCCCAGCCTTGGCCCTATCATATGATTGACTGCCCTGCACCACGTCTCCAGCACACCAAGAGATGGTAAAGAAGAAAACATGCTGTTCTGAGCCTAAACTAAGGATCTGATAAGAAAGCTCATGATCCTCACCTTCTGTGGAGGATCTGAGCTTTCATACAACCTTTCATCTGGGCTGCCCTGGGCAAACAACCTCATCACCAAAGCCAGGACCTCCCAGTTTTCTGCTTCAGTGCCGAGGCCACAGTGCAAGTCTCCATCAGCTGGAGGCTTTATAGCTTGTATTTAAATCAAGTGGGGGATATCATTTGCCTTCCTTCATCCTGGCTCAGACACCACATTTCTCTCTGGTTGTCCACAGCTCTGGGCTTTTCCTGGATGTTTAACCCTCTCTGCATCTCCCCAGGCTGGCAATGATCCTGGCAGGGGTGGGAGGTGAGGAAGGAGAGGACATCTCATAGTGGTTTCTAGCCAGTGGATTCATTTGTGGCTTCCAGCACCAGCCATAACAACATGCTTCTCACTTGTCATCCTTCCAGTGCTGCCAAACCCAAAATAAATATTTCATCCTTTAATTCCAGTGTCCTGCCACTTGCTGCTCTCCCCCCAGTACAAGTCTCACCCTGACATTTGTCACAGCAGTCACAGTTAAATGACTTTTAGAAATGCGTGGCAGAGAGACAGGCAGCTCTGCCACCCTCATGAAATTTTCAAGGGGAAGTATTTTTTCCAGTCTGGAGGAAATCTGTTTAGCCCTGGAGAAAAGACTTTTCCAGATGTTTCTTGTGGGGGCCCAGGGCCATGCTGAAGGCAGCAGTGGTGTGTATACCACTGGAGATGAATATCTGCAAGGAGAAGTGATGGGTCACTTCCATGGCCAAGAGTCACTCATGCTTGTGCATCTATCAGCAGGGGCAACCCACGCCTGAGTCCATGCTACCAGCTGGAGCCCTCAGAGGTGCTCCCAGGGGGATATGCACCACGGGTTGTCCAGGTTGGTTTGGAAATAGTTTGGTCCTTTGCAGTCCCCACTACAGGACCAGCAGAGCCCCTACAAGCTCCACGGCCAGGCTCTCTGCCCTCCTCTTCTCCAGGCAAAGGTCACCAGAGGTTTTAAGCTGTTCAGATTTGCTGCTGAGAGATCTTGCCATTAGGGGAAATAAAAGCAGGTACCATGTTGCAAGGATCTAAGTGCATCTCACCTGCTCTCAGAGCAGCATCAGGTGCTTCCAGCAAGGCAGAGTCCTCCTGGGTGCTTGTCTTCCATGGCAGAGAGGCACCTAACCCCCTTCCATCCTTGTTCTTAGCCCAAAACCAGCCTGAAAATTAGTCAAATCCACATATTTTAATTCAGATCAACGAACAAATCCTTCATACATCTCTTTTGACCTTTTAGGGCAATAATTTTCTTAAAGCTTAGACTCTTATTGGTTCTTTTTAAAAGAAGATACATTTTTCACTCCATGTTAAATTCCCATGCTTTTCTATTTCTTCTTCCAAAAGCAGTGCCCCAATGTACTGCATGATAGCAAGGAATAAAGCCCAACCCAACCCACAGATTTTCCCTTCAGTAAAAGCTGCACCTCAGGCACAGTGCACCTAAATTGCTTGAAGAGATCTGAGGGCCCTCAACACAACCTGGTGCATCAAAAAATCCCATCCTGGCAAAAACAAGATATGAGTCAAGCTCCGCTGGAGAGGAGAAAGTGTGGAGCCAATGCCATGGCAATCGAGGAAAATCTATGCAAAATGGGTAGCAATTAAATGAGAATTAACCAGTTTGCAAGAGGAGAAAATTGCTTCTTTCAAACCCTCTTGTTTATAGAGCTGCAATGGCCCAGAGCTCCCATGGCTTATCACTGGTGTGAACAGATGAAGAGGCTGTTAATCAGGATTGGCAGAAGCTTTCCCAAAGCCAAACATCCTCACTGGAGCGAGGGCTCAGTGGGGACCTGTGATTTGCTGCAGCTTCATCTCCTTGGCTATTAACTGCAGAAACCCTGGCCAGAGAAAGGGACAGAGTGTTGGTTTGCTCAGAAAAGGGCTGGGGATTTCATGCTTGTGGTCAGGAGGGTGATACCTCTGGTTTGGTGGGACATCTCCCATCCCCATCCCACACAGCCCTTCTCCTTCCATGTTTCTGACATCCTGAAAGGCCAAGGGTGTCTGTCTGCCATCATTGCCACAGTTCAGCAGGCAGCCAGGGTGATTTGTCAGCTCATCTTGCCAGAAACCAAGCCTGGACATGTGCTGACAAACTGCCAAGGTGAGATGGGTACCAGGGAGCTGCTTGGGGATGGGCATATGTATTATTTCTTCCTCATCCAACCTCCCCACCCTGGCACAGACACCATATGGATGCTCACCTCTGACATTTGCACAGGACAAAAGACTTTAGGAGAGGACCTGCATCCATCCAGCCAAGGTTAGATCTGATCCTCTAAAAGGACAGAGCCCAGGTCCCCCAGCCAAACAGCACCAGGACACCTCTCATCAGCTCCCCTAAAGTGATTTGAAGGTTTGAAGCATGGATAGAGAGTGAAAAACTGCTTTGCATTGCAGCCAAAACAAGCAGGGAGCATGTCTGGGTGCACCACCGGGGATTTCACACAAAAACCAATCCTATCCTGCACCGGGAGAGGTGACTCCCAGCCATCCCTTCTCACTGTGCTCAGATAAGCCCCAGAATAGAGGCCACTTGACTCCCAGCAACTACTACACAGCATTCTGAGCCAATTAAATACTTATGCTAACGCCCCCGTGCTAATTGCATTAATAGGAGACTAATCGCACACCTGATGAATGTAAAAGGGAGCTAATTGCCCAACAGTGACACCGTGCTCCACACAGAGCCCTCCATCTGCACAAAGCACACTCAATCTGAGGAACATCATTGGCAGCCAGGAAGCTCGTAGGTGCCTGAGCCCTGGGTGAATCCCAGTATGGCTCCTGGGACACATCTGCTCCCAATTCCCTTCATGAATAGCTTCTTCACCCCTTATATCATTCCTCCTGGGGCAGTCACAGGCTGTTGTGGTGACCAGGAGGTGTATTTTACTGGAAAGCATCTACAGTTAGAGGTTTCTGACCATCACCCATGATGAAGGGTGCTGCCAGTGTCCATCAGCATTGCATCCTTGTCCCAGGCTACCAGCAATCTTGTTATAACCACAGGCAGTGGGCCCACCATTGGGAAACCCAGTTTGCCTGACAAGAGTGTGGGAATGAGTTGTTCCTGCCTGGAATGAGTTGGAGAAGGTGCTGACCTGGCTCAGGGGTTTCAAGGCCAGGGCTTTGCACCCCGTTGCCATTTCTGATGCCTGTTCCCACACTTTCTGTGCCTCACAGCCACTTGCTAATTCCCATCACCTGAACTGCTCCCATTCCCTGTCCCTAGCACATGAAAACCGAGCCAGAAACTTTGCACACCCTCGACCACAGCTCCTCCTCCCTATGAGAGCATCACAGCCCATGCTAAGCAGGCACCAAGTAGGTTCCTTCCCTATGGGCTCTGCAGTCTTCTTCTCCTTGATGGAAGATAACTAGTGCCTCTTGGCTTGACGCTGTGATGAGCTGGCAGCAGCAGCAGCTCTCTGCAGTGGCAGAGCAAGGACAGCAGAGGGGGAAAGGGAAGCAGCTGGGTGTCAGGAATCCAGCCTCAAGCCACACTCTCTGGGTTTTGGATGAGTTTCAGGAGGTTTGTCCTCTCCCAGCACTACACTAACAAAGGGCAGATCACCCAGGGGATGTCTGTCAATTGGTTAGACACCATTGTCAGCCCATCAAAGTGGTGCAGTACCTCAAAGTACCTTTAACTGCCCTTGTGATGTGGTGTTTGAGAAAGTAAAAACTTTCCTAAAGTTCCTATTGCCTGAGGTTCAGTGTGTTCACTAAGGAGAAGGAGTCCTGAAAAAGGGTGAACTTTATACCAAAAAAGGGAGAGTCCATCAAGAGATTCCTCATATAGGATCCCTCAGATTGCTCACAGCCTCCTGTTATCCTAATTTTTCCCAGCTGCGAATGTCCCTGTGTCTTTTACCACTGGCCACAAGGTAATTGGGATTTACAGACTCCCTTGATACATCTCATGTGAAAATCAAAGTCTGATAGTCATACCAAAATTATGTTTGCAAGTTCCATATGTAAATTGAGTTTTGGTGACATGCATGTTTACATTATTTGGTCTTAACATCTTTGTAAAAGTTACCTGGTTTCTTCAATTTGCAAAGACACTTATTTGCAGAGATGCCCATATCCTATCACAAGTTTGGGAAGGTTCTTAAAGATCATCTTTTTCCAGCTGGAAACCCTGATACCATGTCTGACCACACAGTAAATATTTTCACCAATTCAGAGACTTCTCTATAAGTGCAGTTTTCCCAGGCATTAGAAAAGTAGTGAGCAGGTCCTGTGTCACTCAAAGCAGGACACAAACTGTGAGCAGGAGGAGTGCAACCACCCCCACACCATTACAAACTGGAAGAGATGGTTTCACCATTAAACATCTACTGCTCTTGAAAATCTTCCCCTGCTGAGCCTGAGCAGCAGCTCTGCGCCACTGCGCCGGTGCCTCTGGCTGCCAGTGCTCCCCTGCTGCAAAGTGATTGCAGAGAAAACCCCAGCCAGGCTCTGGCTACAATGGGAGAAGGCATGAGAGGAATCCTAATGGGACAACGAGAGGCTGTTGCAGCATTTGCCATCTCCACAGCCCCTTCCAGGCAGCACCGAAGGCACTGGGGACACCCTGGGAAAGGGCTCAAGCAGCGCTCTCAGAGCACTGATGGCACAGACAATCAGCACTTCTTTATTTTTTCAGCACAGTGCGTGAACCGCCTCACAGGCTTCTTGAAATGAGCAGGGAAGACAATAGGATCCTGGGGTTTGCTGCAAGGTGATAGTCCAGTGCCACCCCGCTCTGGCTGGGGCCACCCAAGCCACCCTCCTGGGCTGCATGCTGGCAGAAGGAGAGGAACATGGGTGGGATTTAGAAGAGGGGGGAAAGTCATAGAATCGTAGAATCATAGAATAGTTTGGGTTGGAAGGGACCTTAAAGATCATCGAGTTCCAACCCCCCTGCCATAGGCAGGGACACTTCCCACTACATCAGGCTGCTCAGTGCCTTGTCCAGCCTGGTCTTGAACACCTCCAGAGAGGGGGCATCCACAACCTCTCTGGGAAACCTGTTCCAGTGCTTCACCACCCTCACTGGAAAGAATTTCTTTCTTATGTCAAGTCTAAATCTACCCCTTCCAATTTACATCCATTGTTTCTAGTCCTCCCATCAGATATCTTATTAAAAATTCCTTCCCCTGCCTTTCTGTAGGACCCTCTCAGGTACTGAGAAGTTACTATAAGGTTCCCCCTGAGCCTTCTCTTCTCCAGGCTGAACAACCCCAACTCCTTCAGCCTGTCTTCATAGGGCAGTTGCTCCAACCCTTTGATCATCTTCGTGGCCCTTCTCTGGACCCTCTCCAACAGCTCAATGTCCTTCCTGTGTTGAGGGCTCCAGAACTGGACACAGTAACTCCAGGTGGGGTCTCACCAGTGCTGAGTAGAGGGGCAAAATCCCCTCTCTGGACCTGCTGGTCACACTCCTCTTGATGCAACCCAGGATTTGGGTGGTGCCTTCTTGGCTGTGAGTGCACACTGCTGGCTCATGTTGAGTTTGTCATCAGCTGACACACCCAAGTCTTTCTCTTCAGCGCTGCACTCAAGCCACTCTCCACCCAGCCTGTGTCTGTGCTTGGGATTAATAAAGCGTTCCTTGTTTTCCCCCTTCCCCACCATGAACTTTATTTTGAGGTTAGGAATTCCCCAGTGGATGCAAGCAGGTGTCCCGAAAAAAAAAAAAAAAACAAAACCAAAAACCCACAACAACAAAAAAACTAAAAAAAAAAATTTCCACCCAAAGAAGTCTCCTGGGATAGAATCATATCTTGTAATTTTGAAATAGCAAAAAATGAAGGAGATAGAAGAGTCATCCTGGATTTTAGGGGAGGCTGACAAATTCCACCAGAAACCCTGTACACCCTGCTGTGTGCCAGCACTAACCATAACACACAATACTGTTGCCTGAATTAATCTTTCCAGCCTCTAACAGGCATTTTCCAGTGGGTGCAGCGGGTTGCAGTTTCCTCTCACAAGAACATTATTTATTTTCCCACCCAGTTATATCTTTGCAGCTTCTCCAACTTCTTGCTGAAAAAGGGGCTGCATTTCATCAGGCAGGGGAAAGCTTGCAATGGGAAAATCAATATCTGTCATCTGTATTTATGTATGAGCTTTTACTAATGTGGACTTTGGAGTCTAGCTGATGCTCTCTGTCCCCAGTACCCTGCTCACTGCTCTGTCTGGTCTCTGTGATCCCATCAATAGACAGCCCTGTTTCCAAAGAGATGCACTGAAAAAAGCATCTGCACCACTTACTTTAACCAAAGGAGTAGGATTTTTTTTTTTTTAGCAGTTCAATAATATTAATGTACAGTATAAATGAATATAATATCCTTTGCTGCTCAAGCCAGGTTGATGGTCTCTCTCTCTTTCCTCCATCATCTCCTCTTTACAGTAAAGGGAAAAAAATAGTCAGAGCTCATCATATCCTCTCAGTCAAAAATTATTTCTTTTTCTGGAATGAATTGATTAGTGTTTTCTTCTGTTATAAGGTACCTATTCCTTTCTTGTTTCTCTTTCCCATCAGGAGATCAAACTCCCAAGCATTATTTTACTTAACAGCTTTCAGTTGCTGGAAACTGAAGATGTTTTGGCCTGGAACCAAAACCATGGAAGTCTTTCTAAGGAACTCAAAACTCCTCTTACTTTTACAGATATCTCAGTTAAGATTTACTTTTTACAAGGTCTGGAACAAATGTAGTCAGGGAGGGGGTTGTGCTTTTGTCACCTCCGTCTACAGGTTGCATCTTCCTTGGCATTCTTGGAGATCTGAGGGAGCCCTGGCAGATCCCTTCCCATCCCAGTTCCACCAGCACTTTGAATTCAGTCACTTATGGGTTAATTTGGAGCTCTGAGCTGTTTCACCTCTCCTGAGGCCAAGTATGGATCCCATACTAGAAAGACATCTGTTTTGGGTAGCAGCTATGTGGTAGCAGAGGCAGCTTTCAAGCTTGCCAACTCTCCACAGCCGCAAAATATAATTAAAAGAAAATAGGAGAAGAGAAATGCAGAGACTCAAGTGCTTTCTGCCTGCAGCTGAGATGGATGTGTCTTTCCCTGAGGATGCTTTGAAGTCCCAGACCCTCCTTGCCACATCTGGGGCCTCTTTCTCTCTCCACCTCATTCCCCATCCAAGTGATTTGACTTGTGGAGCTGCTGGTTTCCCTTAGAAGAATTATTTGATTTAAGCAGTCTCATCCCTTGGTCCTCCCTCCCCCTCTAATTCTCTTCCTGCAAAAGCAATCTGTAACTGGAAATCATTCATTTAGCACCTCTGGCACCACCCTGGCAATGGGAAGCTTGATTGCCTTCAAATCAAAAGCTAATGACTGAACATTGGTGTGGTGGTGCCAGAGAGATTTTCTCTTCATTTACTCAAAAACATAAAGGGGAGGCAAGGGGAGCTGGGCTCACATCTGCCCTTGATGAAGCTGGAGGGCAAGTGGCTTCTTTTTACTGTATTGTTCTCCATCTAAGGAATTCCTCCAGCAAATATTGAATGCTGGAAAGATGGTGCCTCTTCCCTTTCCTTCTGCTAAACTGCTTTCACCTCCCATTGCTATTCTTACAAAACTTAAATTCACCTGGAAAACCAGGATCTTCATAGCATAAGGTGGTGTTTTATTTACCTGCCTCAGCAATGAAGTCTGGAGGTTGTTCAGCAGCATCAGCTTCTCATCAAAACTGCCGTGCTCGCCTCTAATTATCTTTTTCTGTCTCTGTGTGTGTGCTTTCCTTCCCACACTCCACCTCTGTGTTAGATGGATTATACTGGTGTTTCCCAGTGCAAGGCTGGCTCCACCACCCCCACCACCCCCACCACCCCCAACCACCAGATCTGCTCCCCGAGGAGGAATCAGGAACATAAGAACTACCACAGCTGGGGAATCTCCATGGATCTGTACGCACAAGGACATGTCTACAATGATGGATTATTGACTTTGTCTTCCAGTCTGCAGTTTCTCTCCATTGCTGCTTGTGGGTGTATTATTCTCTCTCTGATGAACCATTTCCAGCTGCTGTGGAATACTCAAGGTCCAAGCACACAGTACCTGACACACAGGTCACAACCTGGTAACCCCAAATAGTCCCTGATGGACATCAACCTGTGCTGTGAAAGGCTAAATGCTGCTGTGGCTCTTGGCACACTGCCCAAGAGCTGAGCCTCAACAAGGTGAGACCCCACCTGGAGTTGTCCAGTTCTGGAGCCCTCAACACAGGAAGGACATTGAGCTGTTGGAGCAGGTCCAGAGGAGGCCATGAAGATGGTCAAAGGGCTGGAGCAACTGCCCTATGAAGACAGGCTGAAGGAGTTGGGGTTGTTCAGCCTGGAGAAGAGAAGGCTCAGGGGGGACCTCAGAGTAACTTCTCAGTACCTGAGGGGGTCCTACAGAAAGGCAGGGGAAGGACTTTTTCATATGATATGGGATGGGAGGACTAGAAACAATGGATGTAAATTGGAAGGGGGTAGATTTAGACTTGACATAAGAAAGAAATTCTTTCCAGTGAGGGTGGTGAAGCACTGGAACGGGTTGCCCAGAGAGGTTGTGGATGCCCCCTCTCTGGAGGTGTTCAAGACCAGGCTGGACACGGCACTGAGCAGCCTGATGTAGTGGGAGGTGTCCCTGGCTATGGCAGGGGGGTTGAAACTCGATGATCTTTACAGTCCCTTCCAACCCAAACTATTCTATGATTCTATGATTCTAAGCTTGTGCAGGTTAGGTGTTTGCAGGTGGCAATGGCTTTCTGCCACCCTTGGACTTCCACCCCATTCCTTCTGCCATGGCTTGGACTTGAAGATAGAAAATGTCACCAAGACAAAAGCCAAAGATCCCATGTCTCTGTTCAAATGATCTCAGAGTCTTCCACTGAGCAGATGCTGGTTATAGAAGCACAGAGTGATTTGGGTTGGAATGGGCCTCAAAGATCATTTCATTTCACCCCCTGCCATGGATTCTTTACTTTATGCAACAGAGTGTGGGTGCACCTCCCTCCCCATCTCTGCTAACTTCAACTGGGATGCAATCAGGGTTTCAGCAGCACAAGCAGGTTGCCTGAGGGGAGCCTTTCCTACCTCCCAAGCTGATGATGATTCAATTATTTACAGGAGGAACTCACAAAAACATACATAAAATTACTTGAGATTAGGTGAGGCTTTCTTCAGGGGCTCTCCTTCTCTGCCTCTATTGATTTGGCAGTAAAAAAAAAAAAAATTAACAGAAAGTTTACAAAAAGTTTTCAGCTGCCTTTTTTCTCAAGCTTCTGAAAAGCTTCAGCTCCAGGGAAGTGAGAGATGTGAGGCACAGCTTGGAAAACAAACTGATAGGTGTGAGTTCAGGCCTCCACGAAGCTGCAGAACAAAGTCCCATGGTCCCATGCAGGAACTCTGAGGTGTTACACTGCTTGGACAAAACCAGGAAAGGGATTTGGAGAGGGTGGTGTTCCTTTGTAGCTCATCTCACCCACAACAGAGATGAGAAGAAGTAAAGTAATAGGATGATTGGTGTAAGAAGGGGCTGACCTCCACGATCAATATGATCTGCCAGAATCCGTTTATTGTGAGCATGAGACAAGCTTGTATATAGTGTTGCCTACTTATCAATGCTACTAACATACTGATTGGTTACAAGTTACATTCTTGCATTAATGTCAGACCCTCCTCTTAGAGTTCTTCTGCCAACACACAAAGTTGTACACAAGTTGTTGTTATCCTGTTCATCCTTGACTCCTTCTTCTTTCCCAGCGCATCTAGGACTCTTTCCCAAAACAATGGAAGACACAAGCAAGCTCCAAGGCCTTCAGGTGTCTTGATAAGATTTGCCTCAGGCTCTGAGCTGAGCAGTTGTTAACCCTTTATAGCCTGTGCCCATACTGCAACAAAGAAGGATCTTAAAGTTGGGTTTTTTTACCCTATACTGACTCCTGGCATTGGAAACTCACTGTTTGTCACATCAGGAGCTCAGGACAGAACCTTAGAGAGAGCACTGCTGCTTCAGCACCAGTGATGGCAGCTTAGAGATGTGATTTTCACCTCAAACTTTCAGCTGGAGGTTATTTAAACTTCCTTTTAAGCAAACAAATCCTCCAAGGAGGGAATTATTTTTTTCTGCTACTGCTCTCCTGGGGGAGGATGCCTCCTCATTCCACTGCAAGTCTGCTCAGCTGCCAATTTTGCCATCCTCTGGGTGTCTCTAAGCTAAAAATACCCTGTGTACAAGCAACCTGCCACCCATTAGCCCCTGGCGATTGGATTGACAAGTGCTCACGAGCTGCAGGGATGTAAATGAAAGCTCCACAGACAAAGAATGTGCTGGATTTCAGATGTCTGGCTGTGCTGCTCTGTGCAAATCTTCCCTGGTGAGCAGGGAAGGGCTTTCAAAACATTCGTGAAGTTAATGACAAGTAAAGAAATATCCCACAGCCTGGGGTGCACTGGTAGATGTCTGGCCTTGGGTTTCTTTGTATTGCTGGACTCTGAGGGCTGGCTCTGCTCTGTGAACAGAAACCCAGGGATGATGATGATACAACCTTTTTGCATATAACACTTCTTGTAGCAAAACGAGGGTGATTTGGGGAGACACCATGTCCACCAGCCTCCAAGTTATCAGCACTGGGCATCTCAAGGATGCCTTTGCAACAGGTCCATAGCACTTCTGTGCTCCTCTTAACTATTTGAGGTGGCTGTTGGGTTGGAGGTAAAATCTCAGGAGAAATCAGTGCTCCATCAACTGGATCTGCTCTGACAGCAGAGAGATTTGGGGACTCCACCTTGTCTGTAGCTGCCAGTGTGGTCCCATCCCACCCAGAGTTCCAGCAGCCACTCTAGAGGGTTCTTCCTTTCCCATAGGGAAAAATGAAGCCTTTTAAATTCACACTGCTGGCCAGAGGAACCAACTGCAGCAGAAGCAGAAGCAGTTCTGCTCAGCGTGCAATGGTAGCCTGGCAGCAACTCCCATGTCACAGTCACTCCTGTTGTCACCCACTTCAAACAGTAACAACTACTGACAACAAGAGATACTCGAAGTTCAAAAAATACTGTATTTTTCTTGGGGTTTACTTTATTAGCAGACAAGCCTCTTACAAACTTCCCAGAATATCTACTACAAATCCCCTGAGGGTTCCCCAGCCTCAACTCTTCCAGACTCTACCCGGGCTGACAAAAGCCTCAGAGCCCAGTGAGGAAGCAGTCGAGGAAGATCATCATGACACCCAGCAGGTCACAAATGTGTTGTCATGCAATTGTCTCCATAACAGCTCACCAGGTGCAGGAGAGCAATGGGTCTGTGAGAGCTGTTGTGAACAGAAGGGCTTTTGTTTCCAGGCACTGTGACTGAGACAATTTAGATGTCATAGAAGATGAAGAGGTGACTTGCACATAGTGTATGTGTGTCTTCAAAGGTGAAAATCACAGATTCTGGAAAGACTTTTCATCCAGTGGAATAAAGGCAGAGCAAGATGGTAAGTGACACCAAGCTGAGTGGTGCGGTCGATACGGTGGAAGGAAGGGATGCCATTCAGAGGGACCTCGACAGGCTGGAAAGCTGGGCTCAGGTGAACCTAATGAGGTTCAACGCAGCAAAGTGCAAGGTTATGCACTTGGGCCAGAAGAACCCCAGGCACCTGTACAGGCTGGGAGGAGTGGTCCTTGAGAGCAGCTCGGCAGAGAAGGACCTGGGGGTCCTGATGGACGAGAGACTTAACATGAGCCAGCAGTGCGCTCTCACAGCTCAGAAAGCAAATGGGATCCTGGGCTCCATCAGGCAAGGGGTGGTCAGCAGGGATAGGGAGGTGATTGTCCCTCTCTACTCGGCTCTTGTGAGGCCCCATCTGGAGTACTGTGTCCAGGTGTGGAGCCCTCAGTACAAAAAAGACA